>CAWUFW010026785.1:0-30859 GCA_963921515.1 Calotriton arnoldi
CATTACGATGGCGGGCGGAAGCACAACCGCCGTGCTGGCGGATGCAAAAACCACCAGTTACCGCCGGCACGCAGCAGTCCACACGCCCGCCCAATTACGATGCGAAAAGCAGGCCAAACACCGCCGGCAAGCCAGCAACACCGTCCGCCATCAAAGTGCGCCCGCACACGTAGCGGCGCAGCACAACTGACACACACCGTCCGACGAAGACACGTCCCGCCCGGCGCATAAATTACGATGCCGCAAACAAACGGCTCCCACGGCAAAGAGACACCGCACGTGAAAGAGAGGCGGAAACACGGACGCAGAGCACGGACAACGAAGCGGCACCCCGGGCATGAATCCAGCACTGCAGGCCCTTCCCATGCTTCTGCTGATGCACCACCAAGGACGCAACGTACCGCGGAGACGCAGGTAGGCACACACACAACAAGTGCACGCAAACAGCGCACACAGTGCAAGGGGCGGAAAAAGCGGACAACCCCCTCCAGCGCGTGCACACTACACATCCACCATTGCATCCACATATGACACACAGGCCAAATCCTAACATCGCGGAACACATGTGTACACACCACCTGGGACTAGGAACCAACCACCCCGTCACGGCCCCAAAGCGCCGATGACGCCGCCACACATGCGCACAACGCAGAGGCCAACCGCAGCGCCATGCATGCGTCGCACACAGACACAGGGACACAACCAAGCAGCACACACATCAGCCCCACCCCGAACGCACATGACACGTGACAGGCCTGCCACAGACATGTCCCCAACGCCCAATTCACGGACAACACCCAACGCCACACAACCGACGCACACATGTCAGTGAAGTCACGCAACAGCAGGACACACCCCAGTGTAACAAACATGGCGTAGCACACAGCGGCGGCAACACCAACTAGGAGAAGCAGGGCCCCTTCGGGAAGAGGAACGCCAGTACCACACTGAAAAACCCATACCACCCTGCACATATGAACAAGACACATGAAACGGAACACCAAAGAGCCCGGGGACCGACAACAGGTGGCCCAAGAATAACATCCACACACAAGGCCCAACGCAGAGCGGAAAGGCAGCCTGCCGCCCACACAAGGGAGAGCAGACAGCACTGAATGACCTTCCATTCCAACTCCGAAACCACAGCCCTACGACAGAAGCCGGTGAATACAGCCATTGTCCAAGAATAGACCAACACAGGCATGCCGAGGAGACCGACCACAGGGCAGATAGCGCATATCACAGAAGCACACAACGGACGGGGAAGAAAGAAGAAAACACTCCCCCATGTCGGCCACATGCAAGTTAATTGGAAGGAGTCACACAGCACTGACCTTGAACTGTCTGAGAAGCATGTGGGAAGAGGGCCCGTGTCCTCCAAACAAGCCAACAGAACACAAGTCCTGTCTCCCTACGACTACACAGAGCTCACAGCAACCCCGGAGCGTGCACATTGCAGACTGCACACACAGCCGGAGCACGCCACCTCTACGAACCGCTGCGAAATGGCAACCGCAACACACCTACCCAACTACGCCGAACAGCTCAAGCTGTACCAAACCAACACGATACATACATTGGGATGCGATCTCCTGTCCCTGCTGAACGTAAGTTACCGACTGACTTACCGCATCACATTGTTCAGCTGCGTCATGCCCGTCTTCTACTGTCGGAGGTGTCCCTACCAGCATCCCGTCGAGATATGCCTCTCCAACCCGGCATGTCTGAAGGCGGACCTGCTACCACTACTCCTCCCTCTGGACGCACACGACAGGGCCTGCTCTGCCTATGGGGGCATGGCGTATGTGGCCAACATCGCACCCGCACTGAAATGGGACCACTGTGCCTCCACACGACGGATCATCGAGAACAGCTACATCGAATGTCACCCAGCATGCCCCATCATGGTCCTCCAAGGGACAACCTACGAACAACACCTTGACAGCCACCATCCGCTACATTGGCTGGCAAACATGTACACCACCAATGACATGGAAGCCCTGCTGGGCGGCATCGCATACCTGACAACCTGTAAATACGTCGGACCACAACGCAGGTTCCCCGAGTGACCTATGATGTCCAACCCCGCACCCATGCTCAGCTTCCGCACGGACTGGCCAGTCACCACCACAACAGCCATACCAAACGACCGGCAACTGTTACCACACCATCAACGACATCGCCATGACATCGGATATGACCGGGACATGCACACTGTTCCCCATCACATCCAGGAACACCGCATGCATCGTGGGAGGCAGTGGCATGGGGTCTGTGTATCGCACCCACATGGACGGAACTGCACGAACAACCAGGACACGACATGGATCCAGCGCCCATGGACACACACACCGCTCAGTGGACATGAATAGGTCGCCTGGAGTCTGTGGGTGCTGCACCCCTCCCACCCCCGCCCCGGGAATCCCATACCAGGACCTTTGCATGGACGACAAGTGCATACAACAACAACACGACCCCAGTGACTGTGACATGTCCAGTAACCACCACATTGCAACAACAAGTGGCACGCCGCTGCATGCACGCAAGCACATGCCCTGATGTCATCTCACATGCACGCGTGCATGAGGAACAACCGCAGCAAACCTGTCACATGGAACTGAGATGGACTGTGCCCATGATGCCAAGCGGTCTGGTAGGCTACATGTATACCGTCTGTGTCAAAGTCCGCAGCTCCGCAGCTATACGTAAATGTACATTAGCACAGCCTTGGCCAAGCAGATGTAACTCTGAAGCCCACATCCCACATGCAACAGCCAATCACATGTAACCCCACACCCTATCCCATTTGCAATCATGCTCAGTATATCCTCAACATGTATTCCGCTGCCAGTAGTGTCCACTATACTGCATCACAGAGGACAGAAGACTCAATATAATGTTTGAAACCAAAACTGTCTCCGCTGACTCATTTCACAAGTACGAATGAGAGAGGATGAGAGTATGTGAAGTACACGGCAGTCGTGACATGACCATGTAGTCCACTGGTATTGGATGTCAACGCAAATGAGTAGCACAACTGTGGAAGACACACATGTGTCGTGTGAAGTCGTATGGACGCAGTGCTCAGGTGGGTGGGTGTGACGGGTAGATGCGCACATGCCAAGTTGGAGCACGCCGTGTCGGGAGGGGTCATGAACAGTACACCACCGCTTCCCTGGGCATTGTGAGAGGACACCTGTCGGGGGGAGTGAACACGTGTGTGCACAGCAGCCGGGCACACGTACAAAGCGGTACCAGGCGCACCTCAGCCCACCCTCTGTGGACAAGCTGGATCCTGTTGTGCGCCCGCCATGCCCCTTGACAAGGCACACACAGCCCCAGTCGACCAGGTGTAACCCCAACATAGTCAATCCGCACAGGCGATACAGGGCACGGGATGGCAGTGGAGCATGGTGTGTGAGAGGTCTCCTCGCGCTCCTCCTGGTCATATCACGCAGGCAATAGAACCTCAACGTCTAGCATGGCACAAGTCAAATGGAAGTGTAGGGGGGACGCACCACAGCACGAGCATCACTGACGTCACGGGAGGTGGCTCGCACCATCCCATCCATTGCCCATCATACCAACCACGCCACATGCCATTGCGACTAAGTGCAAGCGCGTGCGCCACCACCCCCCGAGCCCTCCCCAGAGAGGCCAAAGAGTGAATGTGTGGGCCATCAGTCACAGACGGACGCGGCATGGCCGCAAGGGCAGCCACAGCCACTGGGTGTCGCAGGTGGCGGATCCGGAAGGCGAAGACTGTGATGCATAGTCCATGCAGGCCGGGTCTCCATTTGGGGCACCACGCAGGTGGACGGCGTCCCGCAACACATCATACCCTGAGACAGCCCACTCGTGCAACTGGACCCACACATACACTCCTTGCCCTCTCTGGTGCGAGCTTGGGGCTGCCTGTGCAAGCGCTAGCCTCGCAGGTGCACATGCATATTGGGGGAGCGAGGGGAGGACATGAGGGCTGGGGCGAAGATGACTGTATCACTGTCAGTGAGTACAAGGGATGACCCAGATGTGGAAAGGAAGAGACGTGTCCCGTGTGTACTGCAACTAGTCGCCAATCCAACTACCCCCCCATGTCCGGAATGTAAGCCCGCACCTAGGCCCGCCCATCCGCCACATCGAATATACCACCAGCACGACAACCTTCCCATTCGAAACACTGACTGGGGGTGGCGACCAGTGAACAATCATGTGTAGCCTACCCACGCGTACATGTGGGCCCTCCATGATCCATGTCACCTGCGGCAAAGTCATGACATGCGCAATGAGGGAAGTGAGGAGAGCTGTCCGCCCCACGCACAGAAGGTGCATCAGCTCCACAGACCCAGCAGCGAGTCCAGCAGGGGTCACATGTGCAGGGGCAGCTGTGCCTGGTGTGAAGGCACATGCATATAGACAGCACATCGACCAATGTGTAGTCTGCCCACATCTACAGTCCATCATCATGCGGACATAGGAATTGAACACAGGGCAACACATCTTAGTGGGTGCACCCACCGTGACCAACAATGCGCAATCATCGACGTACCCGCCCTGTGCATGGCCCCCCACCCAACGGAGGCACATCCAGTGCCACCATCCCACACACACAAGCCTTCCACGGAACATGCTGTGTCCAATGCTCAGTACAGAGTCAGCGCCCATCTGGTGGATCCTGAACAGGAGACACATGCACACACATGCCAGCTCCCACTATGTACGTCTGCCACCTGGCACGTGCAATGTAACCTCTCACCTGTGACGTGTGACTGCAAGCACACAGCCGTCTTGGCATGGGGCTGTCAATGTGGACACCTGTCAATGTTTCGGGAGGTGTGATCCGTACAGTGCTGTACATAGGGTGCAGTGCTGACACCTACTACTGTCTCATATCCCCTCGTGCCACAGGTCCCACTTGTTTTGGCCGCTCAGCCTGTGCCCACATCGTCGTCGTCGTGTGCCATACTCATCCAGCCTCGGAAGCAGTTCCATGCTCAGCAGACATTCATGTTGCCGTGGCGTTGCCGCTTGACGAATATGCAGTCAGTCCCCATCAGCACGCCCCGCAAGTCATTGGGGCCTAGATCCCCATGTGCATGCACATGGCAGTGGTTTGTATCACTAGCCATTGCCATTGTTGGGAGACCTGTGTAAGTGTATTGTGGCCGTGCCGTCCCAGCTTGACAGCTGGGCTGTGGCTCATGTGCTTGCTCAGTCATGTCAGTGATGTGTATGCGAAATTGCTATGTGTTGTGTTGCTTTGACATGTGTCCACTGCCATTTTCCCTAGGCGGAGACCGAACATTGACCGCCCATACCAATTGCTGGCGGACATGGACGATACAGAGGTCATTAGGAAGTTTCGGCTGGACAGGCCAACCCTGCATCGACTGTGTGCCATGTTGGAACCCCATCTCCGTCCCCGCAGGGTGTATCCGACAGCTGTCACCCCCACGGCTAAGGTGATGGCCGCCATGCATTTCTTCGCCACTGGGTCATTCCAGCACACAGTGGGCAGTGGAAGGAGGGATGTCCCAGCCCATGTTCAGCAAGGTGCTGAGGGATGTACTGGCAGCCATGATGCTGTACCGAAACAGGTACATCCGCTTCCCCAGGGCTCGTGAATTGGCGGCAGTGAAGGGTGCATTCTATGCCCTTGGCAGAATCCCACACGTCGTTGGAGCCATTGACTGCACACATGTTGGCCTTGTTCCACCACAGGCCACTGAGCACCTGTACCGCAACAGGAAGCACACGCACTCCCTGAATGTGCAAGTGGTGTGCCTTGCGGACATGGTGATCACCCACGTGTGTGCAAAGTTCCCAGGCTCGGCCCATGACGCACACATAATGCGCAACAGCATCTTGCCACGACTGATGTCCAATCTGCAACAGGATCGTGGCTGTATTGTCGGTGAGTATGTGGAGTGGTGTAGCGTGCTGGTTGTGCGATGCTGTCCCCTGTCCAGTTGGAATAGCAACGGTTCTCTGTGTCCCCTCACACCCAGGTGACTCTGCGTACCCGAATGGGGCATGGCTGCTCAGTCCATTGAGGAATCCTCGCACCCCAGCAGACGATCGCTACAATGAGGCACATGGGAGGACCAGACGTGTGGTCGAGCGTACCTTTGGCCTCCTCAAGTCCAGGTTCAGGTGCCTGGACCGCACCGGGAGTGCGCTGGCGTACTCCCCACAGAAGGTGTGCCAGATAGTGGTGGCGTGCTGCATGCTGCACAATCTGGCCATTCGGAAGCAGATCCCCCTCATCGTGGATGACGGAGATCAACCAGGGCCCCAGCCCGCAGACCAGGACAGCTCGAGTGAGGAGGACAGCGGAGAGGAGGAAGCTGGTAATGTGCGGCAGCAGCTCATCGCCCACTACTTCACTTGACGGTGAGTGTCCATGTACGACGGCTGATGTGGCTGTATCTGTGCAGGTGTGTGTGTGCTGTGTCAGGGTGGCCGTTTGTTCACTGCGTGCTGTGTGTCAACGCTCCATGGCCAGGGTAGTATGCCACTGTTGGTGGCTGTGGCATTGTGCCCTATTGCTCTGTGCGATGTGTGTACATTGCTTGTAGTTGTTGACATGTACTGTGTGATGGGTGTGTGACACACTCATTGAATGTGCTCCTGTTCTGTCTCCCACCCCTAGGTCCCTACAGGCTCCTCCGGTTCCATTGCCATGCCACGCATCAGGTGCCTTTCCGCCCAAGGTGGCCGTTGTATTCCGTACAAATAAAACACAGGGCACAAACAGCAGTTTGTGTAAAGAGGTGCATTTATTTCAAACTGTGACATGTGATTGTGTGTAAGGTGATGACAAAAGTGGTGCGTGCAGTGACAATGAGCTGTCGGTCATGGCTGCGTGATGCTCAGGGTGTACCCACTGGTTCTATGTCCATAGTCCAACACACACATGCCATCCAGATGGCTGTGTGGAGTGGGATCGTAGTCCAAGTCAATGCAGTGGGTGGTCAAGGAAGGCTGGCTGGCTGCCTCACTTGCGTCTGGAGCGTGCGTAGTCCTCCCGGGAGATCTGTTTGTACTTCGGACGGCCCCTTCCACGTTTGGGAGGGGGGTGTGTGGTGGCGACCTGCTGGTGGTGGGTGAGGTGTGCTCACTGGCTGTGGACGCAGGGGAACTGGACACTGCTGCTCGACCCTGCGCCCCGGCAGGTGGTGGCGGTGGTGGAGCTGCTGTCCCTGGCTGTGACCTCACCGCCACCACCAGCTGGCCCATGAGGTCCACGAGTTGGCCCATACGGGCGTCCATGGACCTCAGCACCCCCAGCACCTCCCGCGTGTCTGAAGCAGACCTGACCCATTGTTCTTGGGCCTCTTCATAGGCCCCAAGGACTCTGGCCATTTGAGGCAGGGCATGGCTCCCAGGGGAGACTTGCGTTTCCCTGACCCTGCTCCTCCTACCAGTACTGCTGCCACCGGCCTGCCCACTAGCCACATTGCTCACCACGGTCCTCGCTGTGGCTCCCAGGGTGGATCCAGTCGGCCGGGCCACCACCTGCGCTGGGGCTGGTGCCAGCGAAGACGTGGTGGTGGTGGCGGCGGTGGTGGTCGGTGCGGCGATGGTGGCGGTTGCGGCAATGGTAGTGGCCGCAATGACCGTGGGTGTGGCCGCAATGACCGTGGGTGTGGCCGCAACGACAGTGGCAGCAGGGGGCTGGGAATGTTCAGCAGCCCTGGATGATGGGTTGGTGGGTAGGAGGGGTCCTGGGGAGCGGCTGGGCCCTGCCACACCAGATGGGCCTGCTTGGTGGTCCGTGTCCGAAGAGGAGGACAGATCCTCCACATCCGTGTGTCCTCGTTGGGGGCTTGTAGGCTGGCTGTGCTGGCTGCTGTCTCCATCCCCAGCATCCAGCAGTTCGTCACCTGTGGAGAGAATGAGATTTGTTATTGTGTTGCACCTGGCGAAGTATGTATTTGTCGTCTGACATTAACAGTTCGTGCAATCTCGTACATGGGTTTCCCGGAGGCGAGTGTGTGGCTGTAGCATTTGTAGTTGTGTGTGCTTGACAATGGGACTGTGTGCTGTGCACATGTGGCATGGGACGGATTGGCCATGCCGATGGGTGTGTTGCTGTGCCCCTACTTATTGTGACTCTGGTGTATGCGGGCTCCTGGCCCATCCTGGGTCTGGTTTGTACTTTGCTTTTGGTGTTCAGATGGGACGCTTAGGAACGCATATGGCAACATGGGGGCCATGCCCCAGATTCGCATTTGGGATGGAATATGCTTTTGGGGTACATGCTGTGAGCCATGGGTGCCGAACGTGACATGTGTTGTGGCAGCATGACAGTGCATGGTTTGAGGTGTGTGCATGCTTGACATGGCCTGCATATTTGCTGTCTGTTGTGATTACTGGACATGGCATTGGACGCATCGTTATGAGTGAGTGATGGTTGTGTGCCAGCCAACGTATTGCAGTTGTCCCATCTCCTTGGTGTGCGTGCTGCCCTGTGCCATGTGCATCACTGCAGTGCTCGGGGGGTGTGGCCCATGTTGTGTGTTGTTGCTCACAGTGTGTCGTGCGCTTCATTGACTTCTGGCACATGGTTGGTCATGGGCATGTATCTTAGCGTGACTGCTGTATGTGTGGCAGCTGTGCGGATGACATGCCTTTCATGAGACTGGGGCTGACGGATGGGATGGATGGTATGTTGTATGTGCATGGTGTGTCTGTGTGTTTGATGGGTTCAGTGGTGTTCGTGTGCATTTATGTTGTTCCGCTCTGTTGCGTCTAGTGTTGTTTGTCTTACATAGGCGTAGTTGTGGGGTGTGTGGTTGACAGGCAGTAGGGGCTACATGGACAGGACTTCAATGGTGTTTCGGTTGTGTGTGATGGGTTGCACAGTGGCTGCCGTGTGGTACTATATTCAGTGTGGCTTGTGCATGCAGACGTGGCTCCTTGGGTGTTGCTGTGTTTGTGATGGGTCATGTGGGGTGTGAGTCTGTGGTTCATGTCCGTGTGCACATTGTTCACTTGTTCGTGACGGTGGGCGGTGCTGCGTGTTCGTCTGCTACGTGACATGTCCCATGTGTTGGTCGTGTTACGGTCCTCATGCCTCCAGTAATCCAGCCCTGTCCAGTTTCCCACCTGCAGGTTGTTCGTGCGTGCACTGTACTGGATGCCACATGGTTCTAAGCGGGGGTGCTCCATGTTGCAGGTCTGTGGGGGTGGGGGGTGTTGTGGGTCGTGGTGGTGGCTGGACACCCACTGACACCGATTGCTGTGGACCGTGATGTCTACCTTTCGGCTGTCGTTGTGCACTGCGGTGGCTGACACGTGGCTGTGGGGTGTGGGGGATGCTCCTCCTTGCTGTGCTGTGGGACTAGGGGCCTGGTGTGTTTTGTACTTGGGCTGTCCACCCTCCCACCCACTGCACTTTGTGTTCCTGCCACTTACCTGTTACTTGTCGGTTAGTGCAGCTATGGCGGACACATGGGTGTGGTGGGTGCTCGTTGTGGCGCTTCTGGCATATTTGGGGACCTGTTGGTGGTTACGTGGCTGGCTGAGTGTACACATGTCCCCACGCATCTTACAGTTGTTCGGTTTGGGCTGTGTGTGGTGGTGTCTGTTGCATGTGTGTGTGATGTGTTGTGTATTGTGTGCTGGACATGGGGGTGTTTGTCCCTGGGAGCTGTGGCATGGTGGTAGTGCATGTGAGTACATAGCGGTGTGCTGGTATACATTAGTTTGTACTTACCAGCCTCCACTCCCCCTGCTAATCCGGCGAGGATCTCGGGATGTATGATGACTCGCACCTTCTCCTCCCACGCTTTGAAGGTCTTGAAGAGCGCGGGATTCCCTCCGCCAGTGACGGCAGCCAGCTCTCTGTTCTTGCTCTCCTTCTTCTTGACCAGGCTCTTGACGTCATTCCACCGTTTGTTTATTTCGACTCTGTTCCTGGGCAAGGTCCCGACTGCATTGACCTGGTCTACGATCCGGTTCCACATTCTCTTTCTGGTGGCTAGTGGTGTGTGCTGGACCAGGTTCCCATAGATTTGTGGGTGCACCTTGATGATCTCGTCGACCATGACCGTCAGCTCCATGGGCGTGAACTTGGGCATTCTTTGTGGTGCCATGGTGTTTGTGGTGCTGGTGCGGTGTGTGTTGTGTAATGTGCAGGGGGTTTGTGGTGCCGGTGTTTGGTGGTGGTGGTGGTGGTGGTGGTTGTGATGTGTGCGTTTCTGTGGTGTGCTGCTGTCCTTGCTGTGTCACTGTGTCCTCTCCTCTCCTCTCTAGTTTGCAATGTTGCAAGGGGTTGTGGTCTGTGGGAGTGCTGCTTTTGTACTTACCTATGTGGGTGTGTCCTCATGGTCTGTTGTTTTCAGGTGTGTTGTGTCTGGGGTTCTGGCCTTTGTAGTTTTTGTTTGTCCAGGGGGGTGTTTTCGGGATGTGTACTGTGCTTGTGTATTTGTGCGTGCCTTGCTGTGTGGACTTGTTGGCCATGTTGTGTGCGATTGTTTTTGTCAGCGGATGGTTTCTGTGCAGGGACGTGGGCGCCATGGCTTCTGCCGTGTCGATTCTCATCGGCGTTGTTTGCGCTGGCGGGCGGTATATTTGTAGTTTTCCCGCGCTCATGGCGGTGCGATCGTAATCTCACGTGCGGTGTGTCGGCCGTGAGGGCGGGCGGTTTTGTGTTGTCGTGCGTGTTTCCGTCCGTGGCGGGCGGTTTGACTCCGACTCGGACGATGGCGGGCGGTATCTTGTGTGATTTTTCCGCCGATGGCGGTTTTCGGTTTGTGTAATCGTAATGGCGTGGTCGGTGTTCAGACGGTGTGTGCGGGCGGATTTTTGCCGCTTCCATGCCTGGCGGATTTTTTTACGCCGGGTATCGTAATGGGCCCCTTATTTATTATAAAATAAATATTGATAATTAATTTTAGGAGAGGATGTTGGTTTATAGGGGATAAGGGTGGGAGTTATTTTATAGAGATGTACTTGATATTGGATATTATAAGGAGATAAGTGTGAGAATTAGTGTATTATAAAAATATTTATATTTAAAATTGAAAATTATTTATGAGTGACTTATTGGTTTATGGGGATAAGGTGGGTAGTGTTTAGAAATATATATTTAAAATTAAATATTATGAATATATTTGATAAATGTAGAAATGTAAATTAAAATATTTTTAGGAGGGGGATGTTGGGTTTATAGGTGATGATGGTGGGGAGTGTGTTAAAAATATATATTTAAAATTAAGTATTATTATATTTTAAAAAATTTATAAATTATTTTCAAAAAATAATAATATATGGAAATTTAAATTTGAAATTTATTTTTAGGAGTGGCTTGTTGGGTTTATGGGATAAAGTTGGGTAGTGTTTTAAAAATATATATTTAAAATTAAATATTATCAAATTTTTAAATAAATTTAGAATTAATTTTTAAAATAAAATATAATATTGAAATCTGAATTAGATAAATATGTTTAGGAGTGGGATGTTGGGTTTTAGGGGATAAGGGTGGGAGTGTATTAAAAATATATATTTTTAATTAAATATTATTAAAAAATTGACAAATTTAGATTTTATTGAAAAATAAATAAGTTTATAGAATTATAAATTTGGAATTTATTTTTAGTAGTGGGTTTTTGGGTTTATAGGGCATAATGTTTGGGAGTTATTATAAAAAAATAATTTTTGGGGGATGTAATTGATAATGTTTAGTGATCAGTATATAGTTTATTTAAATTTATATTGGAGTGCGAATAGTTAATTATTTATGTTTACTGTCCAGCACCTACCCCAATTTATTATAGACTGTAGTGGGAATAGTATATTATTTATGTTACTGTCCAGCATCTACCCCAATTTTAGATAGAATGCAGTGGGAATAGTCAATTATTTAGGTTTAGTGTCCAGCACCTACTATAATTTATTATATATTGTAGTGGGAATAGTAATTTGTTCATGTTACTGTCCAGCACCTACCCCAATTTAATATAGACTGGAGTGGAAATAGTAAATTATTTATGTTTAGTGTCCAGCATCTACCCTAATTTAATATAGACTGGAGTGGGAATAGTAAATTATTTATGTTTACTGTCCAGCACCTACCACAATTTAATATATATTGGAGTGGGAATAGTAAATTAATTTTGTTTAGTGTCCAGCACCTACCCCAATTTTATATAGACTGGAGTTGGAATAGTAAATTATTTATGTTTAGTGTCCAGCACCTACCCTAATTTATTAGACACTGGAGTGGGAATAGTAATTTGTTCATGTTACTGTCCAGCACCTACTTCAATTTAATATAGACTGGAGTGGGAATAGTAAATTATTTATGTTAGTGTCCAGCACCTACCCTAATTTAATATAGACTGCAGTGGGAGTAGTAAATTATTTATGTTTAGTGTCCAGCACCTACCCCAATTTAATATAGACTGGAGTGGGAATAGTAAATTATTTATGTTTACTGTCAAGCACCTACCCCAATTTAATATATACTGGAGTGGGAATAGTAAATTTTTTATGTTTACTGTCAGCACCTACCCCCAATTTAGGGCCGATTCCGATCTCGGCTGGTAGGGCTCAAATCGGATTCCGGCTCGAACCGGATCCGATTCGAAGCCCTATTTCCGACCGATTCGGACCGCACGTCCGGGCGAGCGAGATGCGATCTTCGAAATCGCCCGACCGACTCGTCCAGGCATCCCGACTGCTCCGACCGGTCGTTCCCGGTCCTAGCCGCACCGACCGACTCGCTCGGACTCGGCTCCCAATCGCGCAATGGAGAGCGTTCCCCGGCCGGGTAAGTACGATGCACGCGCCGCGGCAGTCCGACCGAGCCGCGCCTACCGGCTCCAAAGAGCAGTCGGAGCCGTACTTTGAGGTCCGATGTGGACCCCCTGTATCGTGTGCGGAGTCGCACACAGGGGGGACCCATGGGTCCCCCTACACGTGCATGTGCGGCGCGACCCGCATCGCTGCGAACACGCGTAGGGGCGCCCTTGTTCGCGAGTCGTGCTCCATTGAGTCAATGGGAGCCTGTGTACGCGTTGTGCGAGCTGGCTCCAGTGAGCTTCAATGGGAGTCCCGACAGAGCCGAGTCCGATCAGCATACGTGCGCATCGTACTCGCTCGGTCGGACTGCTAGAGTCCGATTCGGTCGGAAATCTCTCCGGGTCGGCTCGGTCAGAGAGATTTCCGGCCCGAACCGGAATCGGCCCCTTAGTATACACTGCAGTGTGAATAGTAAATTATTTATGTTAGTGTCCAGCATCTACCCCAATTTAATATAGACTGTAATGGGAATAGTAAATTATTTATGTTAGTGTCCAGCACCTACCCCAATTTATTATAGACTGGAGTGGGAATAGTAAATTATTTATGTTAGTGTCCAGCACTTACCCTAATTAATTTACATTGAATTGGGAATATAGGACTATTTAATTTTAGTGTCCAACATTTACTTTATTTAATGTGCATTGGAGTTGTTATAGTAAATTAATTATGTTCACTGTGCAGCATTTGCTGAAATTATTTTATATTGGGGTAGGAATAGTATATAAAAATATGTTAGTGTATAGTAACTGTATTTAATTATTATATATTGTAGTTGTAATAGTTTATTAATTAAGTATAGTGTAGGATAATAAATAATATTCAATTTTTATGTAATATGTTTATTAATATATTAAAATTTAGTACTAGAAAAATATATAAGATAATTTTGCATTAAAAAAATGGGTAATGGTAGTTAATAAATTGACAGTATTTATTTATTATAATGTTTGTTAAAAAAATTGTATTTTATATATGTAAAATATAGATAATATAAGTAAAATCAAAATAATTAGAAAATACACCATTTTTATTGTAGTTCTTATAATTTTTTATTGTTTATTAATTTGAGTAGGATAATACAGTAAAATATTTTATTACATTATAATTCAATAGAAACATATTAGTGCATATATTTCAGAAAATATGTTATGTTTATTTACAATATTTTTTACATTTTTTTAAAGTACATATTAATTATCAACAAAACAGTAGAATTTTGTGTTTTAAATTATATTTAATACAGTAATAGGTATTGTATATATTTATACAAAGAAAGTGCAAACTGTTTACATATAATATAAATGTTTAACATTTTTCTATTTTTGTTACATACATATTACATTTTTTAATTAATATTAATATTAAAAATATTAATATTAATTAATTTTTACAATGTTTTTAACTTAAAACAAGTTTTTAATAGAAATTTATTTGTATAATGCATGAAAAACATTTATAACAATTGTTTATACATTGTTTTATTGTATTTATTTTTTTCTGTAATTATAATAATAAATATTATATTTATTATAATATTTATTTTTATAATTTTACAAATTAGGTACATTATGTCACAATTTTTTATTAAATCAAAATAAATTGTACTATTTTATTTAAATAGTTGTACATTTTTTCCATGTAAAGTAACATTTTACTGCATTAAATGAGTTACATTTTCTATGGTTAAACTTTTTATTAGGTTTTGGGCGTTTTATTTTGTAACCGGGTTATGTCGTTTTGTGTCATTTTGGTTGAAGAGAAGCTCGCGGTTGGGAGACACTTCACGTCGCTAAAGGTAAGGTTTGTTTTCTTTGTTTTAACTAAGTTTTAAATATATTTTGAACCTAGTTAGATACTGTTTAGTGTAGTTAGATGTTTATTAGTTATATTCGGAAATGTTATATGTTATAGTTACGTGTGGTGTATTTACGTATTGTTAACGTTGTGTAGGCCTGCTTTAGAGAGTTAGGATTACGGTGTTCAATGTATATTTTTATCAAATTTAAAGCTAGTATTATTGTTAGTAAGTGTTTATGTGTTGTTTTATGTGGGTGGGAATGTATGTGCTTTGTTTTGACACTTTGGGCGATTCCTGATCTCGGCCGGTGGGACTCGAGTGGATTCGGCGAGACCGGATCCGATTCAGAGCCCTGTTTCCCGAACCGACCCGTACGTGCGCCCGGGCGACGAGTACGATCGAGCTCGATCCGACTCGCTTGTGAGACTCAACGGCACCGACCGACTCGCTTGCGAAGCCGACCGCTCGACCGACTTCCGCACGGACACGACTCGCACCGTGCAATGGAGATGTTCCCCGGTCGGGTAAGTACGATGGTGTGCCTTGAGCGTCCGTGCCGACTCGCGCCGTCCGGCTCAGAAGAGCAGTCGTGAGCCGCACTGTTGGGGGTCTGTGCGGCCCCTGTACGCCTAGCCACGCGAGACGCACACAGAGGGGACCCGATAGGTCCCCTACCTGTGCATGTATGGCGTGACCCGCCGACTCGTACTCCGCTGTCGGGGCGCCCATGTTACGCTCTCGCACCCATTGGGTCGATGGGAGCCCGTGCACGCGTTGTGCGACCGGCTCCCAGCTGGCTTCCAATGGGAGTCCGATCGAACCGAGTCCGAGAGCATGCGTGCGCATCGACTGCTCGACCGGTCGGACCAGCTAGGGTCCGATTCCGGTCGGAAATCTCTCTGGGTCCGGCTCGGTCGGAGGAGATTTCCGGCCCGGAGGCGGAATCGGCCCCTTTTTATTTTTAGAAGTTCTTCGTATCGGAAGGAGTCGATTTTTTTTTTTAAAGAAGTGTTTGTTAGTTTTATTGACTAATATATTTGTTACACTTCTTTAAATTTTTCGGTTTTCCTGGAGCGTTTTTTACTATTTTATACATTTTCGGGTTTTTTATGGTTTTCCTATGGACCTTTGCTACATGGATTATTAATTTTTGCTACAGTTGTATTTTTCCATTTTTTGGGGAAACTGTTTTTTTATATTTGGATTGTGTTAGCAGAAAATGGATTTTACAGCATTTGGAATAAACCTGGTAAGTTTATTTATTATTATTTATTGTGGGTGGGTAATGTTTTTAGTATAATTGTTGTATTTTATTTTATTACAAATATTATTAATGTGTGTTAATATATTTTATTAAAAAAATAAAAATATGTTACACACAGTAATTATTTTTGTGATAAAATAAATACATTTTACTTTTATGGTCTGTTTGAAAGATGAGTAATTTGTAATTTATTTGTATTAATGCTTTAAAGAAGAGTCTTGGATATTATGTTTAGGTATTCCAGGCCCTTTGTACTAGGGTACAATTTTACTTGTTGTTCTAGATATTTATGCATTTGTTTAGTTTGTTTTGATGTTTTTGGAGTTAATTGAGTTATGGATTGTTCCATTCGAACTCCTGATAACTCTGTTCTTTTTGTAGGCATGATATAAATTTTTCTAGTGTTGGTTTTGTTCTGCCTGTTGATTGAAGAAAGGCATTATGCCATCCTTCAACTGCGTTATTAGTTTTGGATTCCCCATTTAATGTGCTTCTGTATACGTTCCACCAGGGTATTAAGAATTTAGGGGCCCATTACGATACCCGGCGTAAAAAAATCCGCCAGGCATGGAAGCGGCAAAAATCCGCCCGCACACACCGCCTGAACACCGACCACGCCATTACGATTACACAAACCGAAAACCGGCATCGGCGGAAAAATCACACAAAATACCGCCCGCCAACGTCCGAGTCGGAGTCAAACCGCCCGCCACGGACGGAAACACGCACGACAACACAAAACCGCCCGCCCTCACGGCCGACACACCGCACGTGAAATTACGATCGCACCGACATGAGCGCGGAAAACCACAAATATACCGCCCGCCAGCGCAAACAACGCCGATGAGAATCGACACGGCAGAAGCCATGGCGCCCACGTACCTGCACAGAAACCATCCGCACACAAAACCAATAGCACACAACATGGCCAACAAGTCCACACAGCAAGGCACGCACAAATACACAAGCACAGTACACATCCCGAAAACACCCCCCGGACAAACAAAAAATACAAAGGCCAGAACCCCAGACACAACACACCTGAAAACAACAGACCATGAGGACACACCCACATAGGTGAGTACAAAAGCAGCACTCCCACAGACCACAACCCCTTGCTACATTGCAAACCAGAGAGGAGAGGAGAGGACACAGTGACACAGCAAGGACAGCAGCACACCACAGAAACGCACACATCCACCACCACCACCACCACCACCACCACCCACCACCACCACCACCACCACCACCACCACCACCACCACCAAACACCGGCACCACAAACCCCCTGCACATTACACAACACACACCGCACCAGCACCACAAACACCATGGCACCACAAAGGATGCCCAAGTTCACGCCCATGGAGCTGACGGTCATGGTCGACGAGATCATCAAGGTGTACCCACAAATCTATGGGAACATGGTCCAGCACACACCACTAGCCACCAGAAACAGAATGTGGAACCGGATCGTAGACCAGGTCAATGCAGTCGGGACCCTGCCCAGGAACAGAGTCGAAATTAACAAACGTTGGAATGACGTAAAGAGCCTGGTCAAGAAGAAGGAGGGCAAAAACAGAGAGCTGGCTGCCGTCACTGGCGGAGGGAATCCCGCGCTCTTTAAGACCTTCAAAGCGTGGGAGGAGAAGGTGCGAGTCGTAATCCATCCGGAGATCCTCGCCGGATTAGCAGGGGAGTGGAGGCTGGTAAGTACAAACTAATGTATACCAGCACACCGCTATGTACTCACATGCACTACCACCATGCCACAGCTCCCAGGGACAAACACCCCCATGTCCAGCACACAATACACAACACATCACACACACATGCAACAGACACCACCACACACAGCCCAAACCGAACAACTGTAAGATGCGTGGGGACATGTGTACACTCAGCCAGCCACGTAACCACCAACAGGTCCCCAAATATGCCAGAAGCGCCACAACGAGCACCCACCACACCCATGTGTCCGCCACAGCTGCACTAACCGACAAGTAACAGGTAAGTGGCAGGAACACAAAGTGCAGTGGGTGGGACGGTGGACAGCCCAAGTACAACACACACCAGGCCCCAGTCCCACAGCACAGCAAGGAGGAGCATCCCCCACACCCCACAGCCACGTGTCAGCCACCGCAGTGCACAACGACAGCCGAAAGGCAGACATCACGGTCCACAGCAATCGGTGTCAGTGGGTGTCCAGCCACCCCCACGACCCACAACACCCCCCACCCCCACAGACCTGCAACATGGAGCACCCCCGCTTAGAGCCATGTGGCATCCAGTACAGTGCACGCACGAACAACTTGCAGGTGGGAAACTGGACAGGGCTGGATTACTGGAGGCATGAGGACCATAACACGACCAACACATGGGACATGTCACGTAGCAGACGAACACGCAGCACCGCCCACCGTCACGAACAAGTGAACAATGTGCACACGGACATGAACAACAGACTCACACCCCACATGACCCATCACAGACATAGCAACACCCAAGGAGCCACGTCTGCATGCACAAGCCACACTGAATATAGTACCACACGGCAGCCACTGTGCAACTCATCACACACAACCGAAACACCATTGAAGTCCTGTCCATGTAGCCCCTACTGCCTGTCAACCACACACCCCACAACTACGCCTATGTAAGACAAACAACACTAGACGCAACAGAGCGGAACAACATAAATGCACACGAACACCACTGAACCCATCAAACACACAGACACACCATGCACATACAACATACCATCCATCCCATCCGTCAGCCCCAGTCTCATGAAAGGCATGTCATCCGCACAGCTGCCACACATACAGCAGTCACGCTAAGATACATGCCCATGACCAACCATGTGCCAGAAGTCAATGAAGCGCACGACACACTGTGAGCAACAACACACAACATGGGCCACACCCCCGAGCACTGCAGTGATGCACATGGCACAGGGCAGCACGCACACCAAGGAGATGGGACAACTGCAATACGTTGGCTGGCACACAACCATCACTCACTCATAACGATGCGTCCAATGCCATGTCCAGTAATCACAACAGACAGCAAATATGCAGGCCATGTCAAGCATGCACACACCTCAAACCATGCACTGTCATGCTGCCACAACACATGTCACGTTCGGCACCCATGGCTCACAGCATGTACCCCAAAAGCATCCTATCCCTCCCATCAATGCGCAATCATGCGAATCTGCATGGGCATGGCCCCCATGTTGCCATATGCGTTCCTAAGCGTTCCATTTGAACCCCAAAAGCATATTCCCTCCCAAATGCGAATCTGGGGCATGGCCCCCATGTTGCCATATGCGTTCCTAAGCGTTCCATTTGAACCCCAAAAGCATATTCCCTCCCAAATGCGAATCTGGGGCATGGCCCCCATGTTGCCATATGCGTTCCTAAGCGTTCCATTTGAACCCCAAAAGCATATTCCCTCCCAAATGCGAATCTGGGGCATGGCCCCCATGTTGCCATATGCGTTCCTAAGCGTTCCATTTGAACCCCAAAAGCATATCCCCTCCCAAATGCGAATCTGGGGCATGGCCCCCATGTTGCCATATGCGTTCCTAAGCGTTCCATTTGAACCCCAAAAGCATATTCCCTCCCAAATGCGAATCTGGGGCATGGCCCCCATGTTGCCATATGCGTTCCTAAGCGTCCCATCTGAACCCCAAAAGCAAAGTACAAACCAGACCCAGGATGGGCCAGGAGCCCGCATACACCAGAGTCACAATAAGTAGGGGCACAGCAACACACCCATCGGCATGGCCAATCCGTCCCATGCCACATGTGCACAGCACACAGTCCCATTGCCAAGCACACACAACTACAGATGCTACAGCCACACACACGCCTCCGGGAAACCCATGTACGAGATTGCACGAACTGTCAATGTCAGACGACAAATACATACTTCGCCAGGTGCAACACAATAACAAATCTCATTCTCTCCACAGGTGACGAACTGCTGGATGCTGGGGATGGAGCCAGCAGCCAGCACAGCCAGCCTACAAGCCCCCAACGAGGACACACGGATCTGGAGGATCTGTCCTCCTCTTCGGACACGGACCACCAAGCAGGCCCATCTGGTGTGGCAGGGCCCAGCCGCTCCCCAGGACCCCTCCTACCCACCAACCCATCATCCAGGGCTGCTGAACATTCCCAGCCCCCTGCTGCCACTGTCGTTGCGGCCACACCCACGGTCATTGTGGCCACTACCACTGCCGCAACCGCCACCATCGCCGCACCGACCACCACCGCCGCCACCACCACCACGTCTTCGCTGGCACCAGCCCCAGCGCAGGTGGTGGCCCGGCCGACTGGATCCACCCTGGGAGCCACAGCGAGGACCGTGGTGAGCAATGTGGCTAGTGGGCAGGCCGGTGGCAGCAGGACTGGTAGGAGGAGCAGGGTCAGGGAAACGCCAGCCTCCCCTGGGAGCCATGCCCTGCCTCAAATGGCCAGAGTCCTTGGGGCCTATGAAGAGGCCCAAGGACAATGGGTCCGGTCTGCTTCAGACACGCGTGAGGTGCTGGGGGTGCTGAGGTCCATGGACGCCCGTATGGGCCAACTCGTGGACCTCATGGGCCAGCTGGTGGTGGCGGTGAGGTCACAGCCAGGGACAGCAGCTCCCCCTCCGCCACCACCTGCCGGGGCGCAGGGTGGAGCAGCAGTGTCCAGTTCCCCTGCGTCCACAGCCAGTGAGCACACCTCAACCACCAGCATGTCGCAAGCAGGCACCCCCCTCGCAAACGTGGAAGGGGCCGTCCGAAGAGGAAACAGATCTCCCGGGAGGACTTCGCACGCTCCAGTCGCAAGTGAGGCAGCCAGCCAGCCTTCCGCCAGCCTTCCTTGACCAGCCACTGCATTGACTTGGACTACGATCCCACTCCACACAGCCATCTGGATGGCATGTGTGTGTTGGACTATGGACATAGAACCAGTGGGTACACCCTGATCATCACGCAGCCATGACCGACAGCTCATTGTCACTGCACGCACCACTTTTGTCATCACCTTACACACAATCACATGTCACAGTTTGTAATAAATGCACCTTTTTCACTAACTGCTGTTTGTGCCCTGTGTTTTATTTGTACGGAATACAACGGCCACCTTGGGCGGAAAGGCACCTGATGCGTGGCATGGCAATTGAATCCGGAGGGCCTGTAGGGACCTAGGGGTGGGAGACAGAACAGGAGCACATTCAATGAGTGTGTCACACACCCATCACACAGTACATGTCAACAACTACAAGCAATGTACACACATCGCACAGAGCAATAGGGCACAATGCCACAGCCACCAACAGTGGCATACTACCCTGGCCATGGAGCGTTGACACACAGCACGCAGTGAACAAACGGCCACCCTGACACAGCACACACACACCTGCACAGATACAGCCACATCAGCCGTCGTACATGGACACTCACCGTCAAGTGAAGTAGCGGGCGATGAGCTGCTGCCGCACATTACCAGCTTCCTCCTCTCCGCTGTCCTCCTCACTCGAGCTGTCCTGGTCTGCGGGCTGGGGCCCTGGTTGATCTCCGTCATCCACGATGAGGGGGATCTGCTTCCGAATGGCCAGATTGTGCAGCATGCAGCACGCCACCACTATCTGGCACACCTTCTGTGGGGAGTACGCCAGCGCACCCCGGTGCGGTCCAGGCACCTGAACCTGGACTTGAGGAGGCCAAAGGTACGCTCGACCACACGTCTGGTCCTCCCATGTGCCTCATTGTAGCGATCGTCTGCTGGGGTGCGAGGATTCCTCAATGGACTGAGCAGCCATGCCCCATTCGGATACGCAGAGTCACCTGGGTGTGAGGGACACAGAGAACCGTTGCTATTCCAACTGGACAGGGGACAGCATCGCACAACCAGCACGCTACACCACTCCACATACTCACCGACAATACAGGCACGATCCTGTTGCATATTGGACATCAGTCGTGGCAAGATGCTGTTGCGCATTATGTGTGCGTCATGGGCCGAGCCTGGGAACTTTGCACACACGTGGGTGATCACCATGTCCGCAAGGCACACCACTTGCACATTCAGGGAGTGCGTGTGCTTCCTGTTGCGGTACAGGTGCTCAGTGGCCTGTGGTGGAACAAGGCCGACATGTGTGCAGTCAATGGCTCCAACGACGTGTGGGATTCTGCCAAGGGCATAGAATGCACCCTTCACTGCCGCCAATTCACGAGCCCTGGGGAAGCGGATGTACCTGTTTCGGCACAGCATCATGGCTGCCAGTACATCCCTCAGCACCTTGCTGAACATGGGCTGGGACATCCCTCCTCCAATGCCCACTGTGTGCTGGAATGACCCAGTGGCGAAGAAATGCATGGCGGCCATCACCTTAGCCGTGGGGGTGACAGCAGTCGGATACACCCTGCGGGGACGGAGATGGGGTTCTAACATGGCACACAGTCGATGCAGGGTTGGCCTGTCCAGCCGAAACTTCCTAATAACCTCTGTATCGTCCATGTCCGCCAGCAATTGGTATGGGCGGTCAATGTTCGGTCTCCGCCTAGGGACAATGGCAGAGGACACATGTCAAAGCAACACGACACATAGCAATTTCGCATACACATCACTGACATGACTGAGCAAGCACATGAGCCACAGCCCAGCTGTCAAGCTGGGACGGCACGGCCACAATACACTTACACAGGTCTCCCAACAATGGCAATGGCTAGTGATACAAACCACTGCCATGTGCATGCACATGGGGATCTAGGCCCCAATGACTTGCGGGGCGTGCTGATGGGGACTGACTGCATATCCGTCAAGCGGCAACGCCACGGCAACATGAATGTCTGCTGAGCATGGAACTGCTTCCGCGGCTGGATGAGTATGGCACACGACGACGACGATGTGGGCACAGGCTGAGCGGCCAAAACAAGTGGGACCTGTGGCACGAGGGGATATGAGACAGTAGTAGGTGTCAGCACTGCACCCTATGTACAGCACTGTACGGATCACACCTCCCGAAACATTGACAGGTGTCCACATTGACAGCCCCATGCCAAGACGGCTGTGTGCTTGCAGTCACACGTCACAGGTGAGAGGTTACATTGCACGTGCCAGGTGGCAGACGTACATAGTGGGAGCTGGCATGTGTGTGCATGTGTCTCCTGTTCAGGATCCACCAGATGGGCGCTGACTCTGTACTGACCATTGGACACAGCATGTTCCGTGGAAGGCTTGTGTGTGTGGGATGGTGGCACTGGATGTGCCTCCGTTGGGTGGGGGCCATGCACAGGGCGGGTACGTCGATGATTGCGCATTGTTGGTCACGGTGGGTGCACCAACTGAAGATGTGTTGCCCTGTGTTCAATTCCTATGTCCGCATGATGATGGACTGTAGATGTGGGCAGACTACACATTGGTCGATGTGCTGTCTATATGCATGTGCCTTCACACCAGGCACAGCTGCCCCTGCACATGTGACCCCTGCTGGACTCGCTGCTGGGTCTGTGGAGCTGATGCACCTTCTGCGCGTGGGGCGGACAGCTCTCCTCACTTCCCTCATTGCGCATGTCATGACTTTGCCGCAGGTGACATGGATCATGGAGGGCCCACATGTACGCGTGGGTAGGCTACACATGATTGTACACTGGTCGCCACCCCCAGTCAGTGTTTCGAATGGGAAGGTTGTCGTGCTGGTGGTATGTTCGATGTGGCGGATGGGCGGGCCTAGGTGCGGGCTTACATTCCGGACATGGGGGGTAGTTGGATTGGCGACTAGTTGCAGTACACACGGGACACGTCTCTTCCTTTCCACATCTGGGTCATCCCTTGTACTAACTGACAGTGATACAGTCATCTTCGCCCCAGCCCTCATGTCCTCCCCTCGCTCCCCCAATATGCATGCTCACCTGCGAGGCTAGCGCTTGCACAGGCAGCCCCAAGCTCGCACCAGAGAGGGCAAGGAGTGTATGTGTGGGTCCAGTTGCACGAGTGGGCTGTCTCAGGGTATGATGTGTGGCGGGACGCCGTCCACCTGCGTGGTGCCCCAAATGGAGACCCGGCCTGCATGGACTATGCATCACAGTCTTCGCCTTCCGGATCCGCCACCTGCGACACCCAGTGGCTGTGGCTGCCCTTGCGGCCAGGCCGCGTCCGTCTGTGGCTGATGGCCCACACATTCACTCTTTGGCCTCTCTGGGGAGGGCTCGGGGTGGTGGCGCACGCGCTTGCACTTAGTCGCAATGGCATGTGGCGTGGTTGGTATGATGGGCAATGGATGGGATGGTGCGAGCCACCTCCCGTGACGTCAGTGCTGCTCGTGCTGTGGTGCGTCCCCCTACACTTCCATCTGACTTGTGCCATGCTAGACGTTGAGGTTCTATTGCCTGCGTGATATGACCAGGAGGAGCGCGAGGAGACCTCTCACACACCATGCTCCACTGCCATCCCGTGCCCTGTATCGCCTGTGCGGATTGACTATGTTGGGGTTACACCTGGTCGACTGGGGCTGTGTGTGCCTTGTCAAGGGGCATGGCGGGCGCACAACAGGATCCAGCTTGTCCACAGAGGGTGGGCTGAGGTGCGCCTGGTACCGCTTTGTACGTGTGCCCGGCTGCTGTGCACACACGTGTTCACTCCCCCGACAGGTGTCCTCTCACAATGCCCAGGGAAGCGGTGGTGTACTGTTCATGACCCCTCCCAACACGGCGTGCTCCAACTTGGCATGTGCGCATCTACCCGTCGCACCCACCCACCTGAGCACTGCGTCCATACGACTTCACACGACACATGTGTGTCTTCCACAGTAGTGCTACTCATTTGCGTTGACATCCAATACCAGTGGACTACATGGTCATGTCACGACTGCCGTGTACTTCACATACTCTCATCCTCTCTCATTCGTACTTGTGAAATGAGTCAGCGGAGACAGTTTTGGTTTCAAACATTATATTGAGTCTTCTGTCCTCTGTGATGCAGTATAGTGGACACTACTGGCAGCGGAATACATGTTGAGGATATACTGAGCATGATTGCAAATGGGATAGGGTGTGGGGTTACATGTGATTGGCTGTTGCATGTGGGATGTGGGCTTCAGAGTGACATCTGCTTGGCCAAGGCTGTGCTAATGTACATTTACGTATAGCTGCGGAGCTGCGGACTTTGACACAGACGGTATACATGTAGCCTACCAGACCGCTTGGCATCATGGGCACAGTCCATCTCAGTTCCATGTGACAGGTTTGCTGCGGTTGTTCCTCATGCACGCGTGCATGTGAGATGACATCAGGGCATGTGCTTGCGTGCATGCAGCGGCGTGCCACTTGTTGTTGCACTGTGGTGGTTACTGGACATGTCACAGTCACTGGGGTCGTGTTGTTGTTGTATGCACTTGTCGTCCATGCAAAGGTCCTGGTATGGGATTCCCGGGGCGGGGGTGGGAGGGGTGCAGCACCCACAGACTCCAGGCGACCTATTCATGTCCACTGAGCGGTGTGTGTGTCCATGGGCGCTGGATCCATGTCGTGTCCTGGTTGTTCGTGCAGTTCCGTCCATGTGGGTGCGATACACAGAGCCCATGCCACTGCCTCCCACGATGCATGCGGTGTTCCTGGATGTGATGGGGAACAGTGTGCATGTCCCGGTCATATCCGATGTCATGGCGATGTCGTTGATGGTGTGGTTACAGTTGCCGGTCGTTTGGTATGGCTGTTGTGGTGGTGACTGGCCAGTCCGTGCGGAAGCTAAGCATGGGTGCGGGGTTGGACATCATAGGTCACTCGGGGAACCTGCGTTGTGGTCCGACGAATTTACAGGTTGTCAGGTATGCGATGCCGTCCAGCAGGGCTTCCATGTCATTGGTGGTGTACATGTTTGCCAGCCAATGTAGCGGATGGTGGCTGTCAAGGTGTTGTTCGTAAGTTGTCCCTTGGAGGACCATGATGGGGCATGCTGGGTGACATTCGATGTAGCTGTTCTCGATGATCCGTCGTGTGGAGGCACAGTGGTCCCATTTCAGTGCGGGTGCGATGTTGGCCACATACGCCATGCCCCCATAGGCAGAGCAGGCCCTGTCGTGTGCGTCCAGAGGGAGGAGTAGTGGTAGCAGGTCCGCCTTCAGACATGCCGGGTTGGAGAGGCATATCTCGACGGGATGCTGGTAGGGACACCTCCGACAGTAGAAGACGGGCATGACGCAGCTGAACAATGTGATGCGGTAAGTCAGTCGGTAACTTACGTTCAGCAGGGACAGGAGATCGCATCCCAATGTATGGAACAGGTTGGTTTTGTACAGCTTGAGCTGTTCGGCGTAGTTGGGTAGGTGTGTTGCGGTTGCCATTTCGCAGCGGTTCGTTGAGGTGGCGTGCTCCGGCTGTGTGTGCAGTCTGCAATGTGCACGCTCCGAGGTTGCTGTGAGCTCTGTGTAGTCGTAGGGAGACAGGACTTGTGTTCTGTTTGCTTGTTTGGAGGACACGGGCCCTCTTCCCACATGCTTCTCAGACAGTTCAAGGTCAGTGATGTGTGACTCCTTCCAATTAACTTGCATGTGGCCGACATGGGGGAGTGTTTTCTTCTTTCTTCCCCGTCCGTTGTGTGCTTCTGTGATATGCGCTATCTGCCCTGTGGTCGGTCTCCTCGGCATGCCTGTGTTGGTCTATTCTTGGACAATGGCTGTATTCACCGGCTTCTGTCGTAGGGCTGTGGTTTCGGAGTTGGAATGGAAGGTCATTCAGTGCTGTCTGCTCTCCCTTGTGTGGGCGGCAGGCTGCCTTTCCGCTCTGCGTTGGGCCTTGTGTGTGAATGTTATTCTTGGGCCACCTGTTGTCGGTCCCCGGGCTCTTTGGTGTTCCGTTTTATATGTCTTGTTCATATGTGCAGGGTGGTATGGGTGTTTCAGTGTGGTACTGGCGTTCCTCTTCCCGAAGGGGCCCTGCTTCTCCTAGTTGGTGTTGCCGCCGCTGTGTGCTACGCCATGTTTGTTACACTGGGGTGTGTCCTGCTGTTGCGTGTCTTCACTGACATGTGTGCGTCGGTTGTGTGGCGTTGGGTGTTGTCCGTGAATTGGGCGTTGGGGACATGTCTGTGGCAGGCCTGTCACGTGTCATGTGCGTTCGGGGTGGGGCTGATGTGTGTGCTGCTTGGTTGTGTCCCTGTGTCTGTGTGCGACGCATGCATGGCGCTGCGGTTGGCCTCTGCGTTGTGCGCATGTGTGGCGGCGTCATCGGCGCTTTGGGGCCGTGACGGGGTGGTTGGTTCCTAGTCCCAGGTGGTGTGTACACATGTGTTCCGCGATGTTACGATTTGGCCTGTGTGTCATATGTGGATGCAATGGTGGATGTGTTGTGTACACGCGCTGGTGGGGGGTTGTCCGCTTTTTCCGCCCTTGCACTGTGTGCGCTGTTTGCGTGCACTTGTTGTGTGTGTGCCTACCTGCGTCTCCGCGGTACGTTGCGTCCTTGGTGGTGCATCAGCAGGAGCATGGGGAGGGCCTGCAGTGCTGGATTCATGCTCGGGGAGCCGCTTCTTCGTTGTCCGTGCTCGGCGTCCGTGTTACCGCTTCGGTTTGCACGTGCGGTATCTCTTGGCCGTGGGAGCCGTTTGTTTGCGGCATCGTAATTTATGCGCCGGGCGGGACGTGTTTCGTCGGACGGTGTGTGTCAGTTGAGCTGCGCCGCTACGTGTACGGGCGCACTTTGATGGCGGACGGTGTTGCTGGCTTGCCGGCGGTGTTTGGTCTACTTTTCGCATCGTAATTGGGCGGGCGTGTGGACTGCTGCGTGCCGGCGGTAACTGGTGCTTTTTGCATCCGCCAGCACGGCGGTGGTGCTTCCGCCCGACATCGTAATGGGCCCCTAAGTTTTGCTTCATTTTGTTTGTAGAAGGTGCTGTCTATTAAGATGTTGTAATGTTCTGTGACGTCTGTGTCAGGTACATAAGCTAGGGCTGTTAATTTTTTTATTTGATATGCAAAAGAAGAATTAGTTGCATATTCAATGCTTAGTGCTGATTTTTGCATGTGTCTCCATAAGCACTGATTAAAATGATAGTAACAGCCTTGGATGCAGGTATGGGGGTGTGTTTTTAATATAGTATTAATCATTGATTGTTCAAAATCTAGGATTATTTTTTGTGGAGAAAAGTCATTAGTTTTTTGTTTTATTGTATTTAATAGTTCCATGTATGTGGAGTTCTGTTTGTTTGGTAATAATGCGTAAATTAATGGTATATTGCAATTCTGATGTAGCCCATGTATTGTGTACAGTTGGAAAAAGGGCTTGGGACATATAGTAAAAGTCCCATCCATCATCCAGTATTGACATTCTTGTAGTTTTAATAGATTAGTTGCAGTTGCAAAAATTATTAATCTTTTGTCATTGCTTTTATTATCAAAAATGACAAATGGTTCTTTGTTTAAAGTGATACTTTGTTCAGGACTTATAATAACTTCACTATATGTTTTAGGAATTGGGGTGGAAGTAGTAGTCATTTTTTTAGTACGTGCTATAGTTCTCTTTAGTGAAGCTACAGATGGCATTTGTGTAGTAGCAGTTTTAGGAATTTTGGGAAGCTGTTCTTTTAAAATTACACTTGTAGCTTTTTGAGAACTTGTACTAGCTTCCTTTATTGTTTCTAATGCAGATCTGACTTCTATTTCTGTTACGTTTGGTGGGTGGTTATGTTCTCTAGTATACAGTACTGTTGTTTCCCTAGTTGTAGCACGCCCGTAACATTTATCAGAGTAGTATTTACAGCATTTCCAGTTAACTTTTAATCCAAATTGTTTTTCTTGTGTGTAAGTGTATCCCATATAGCATAGTAACATTTTCCCTTTCTGGCTTGTTATAAATTCGGCTCCTTCAGTCATTTTGATGTAGGTTAATCTATGAAAAATATATATTATTGTTATTAACTATGTTGTTCTATGTATTTTAATTTAAGCAAATAAACATTTATTTACAATATACTTACAAAGTTGGTCTTTATGTATTTCAGTTTGACGATGTTTATTCTTTAGTTGTGGAATGTTCTTTCTGTATTTTGTTTGTCTGAAAAAAAATACATTTGTTTTATTATTTGTTTACTATATTTTTTATACGGGGTGGGTAGGGATTGGGGATTGGTTTTGACTTTGCGTTGTTGTTTAATCTATTTGTTTAAGATTTGTTGGTAAATACTTTTAGGGGCCCATTACGATGTCGGGCGGATAAAAATCCGCCATCAACCACAGTGGCGAAAATCCGCCCGCCTACACCGTCTGAATACCGACCGAGCAATTACGATGCCGCGAACCGAAAACCGCCGGAGGCGGAAAACAAACAGAAAATACCGCCCGCCCATGTCCGAGTCCAAGTCCATCCGCCCGCCACGGACGGAAAGACGCACGACAAGCCAAAACCGCCCGCCCTGACGACCGAGACACCGCCCGTCAAATTAGGATCGCACCGACATGAGCGCGGGAAATCCACAAATACACCGCCCGCCAGCGCAAACAACAGTGACGAAAATGGACACGGCGGAAGCCCTGGCGGCCACCGTCCATGCACAGAAACCATCCGCTGACGAAAACAAACACACACAACATGGCCAACAAGTCCACACAGCAACCCACGCACAAAATACCCAAACACAGTACACATCCCTGAAACACACCCCCCCTGGACATACAAATCAACTACAAATCCCAGAACACCAGCCACAACACACCTGAAAACAACAGACCACCATGACACACCCACATAGGTAAGTACAAAACCAGCCCCTCCACAGACCACAACCCCCTGCAACATTACAAACTGAGGACGAAAGCACACAACACAGCGAGACAGAAAGGACAGCAGCACACCACAGACACGCACACTATCACACACCATCACCACCACCACCAAACACCTGACACCACAAACCCCCTGCACATCACACACCACACACCGCACCAGCACCACAAACACCAAAACACACACCATGGCATCACACAGAATGCCCAAGTTCACTTCCACCGAGCTGACGGTCATGGTCGACGAGATCGTCAAGGTGCACCCACAAATCTATGGCAACCAGGTCCAACAGACACCACTATCCACCAGAAACCGGTTGTGGAGCAGGATCGTAGACCAGGTCAATGCAGTCGGGAACGTTCCACGCAACAGAGGAGAAATTAACAAAAGGTGGAACGACCTCAAAAGCGTGGTCAAGAAGAAGGAGAGCAAAAATCGAGAGCTGGCTGCCAGGACTGGCGGAGGGAATCCCGCGCTATTCAAGACCTTCAAGGCGTGGGAGGAGAAGGTGCGAGTCATCATACATCCGGAGATCCTCACCGGATTACCAGGGGGAGTGGAGGCTGGTAAGTACAAACAAACGTATACCAGCACACCGCTATGTACTCACATGCACCACCACCATGCCATAGCTCCTAGGGACAAACACCCCCATGTCCAGCACACAATACACAAGACATCACCCACACATGCAACAGACACTCACACACACTCAGCCCAAAGCTACCAACTAACAAAACCATGGGGGCATGTGTACAGTCAGCCAGCACCGCAACTACCACCAGGTCCCCTTGTACTCCAGAAGCGCCAGAATGAGCACTCCCCACACCCACATCCATGTGTCCGCCATAGCTGCACTGACCGACAAGTCAACAGGTAAGTAGCCGGAACACAAAGGCAGTGGGTCGGAGGGGGGACAGCTGAAGTACAACACCCACCAGGCCCTCCAGTCCCACAGACCAGCAAGGCGGAGCACACCCCACATCCATGTGTCCGCCATAGCTGCACTGACCGACAAGTAACAGGTAAGTAGCCGCGAACACAAAGGCAGTGGGTCGGGAGGGGGGACAGCTGAAGTCAAACACCCACCAGGCCCCCACTACCACAGACCAGCAAGGTGGAGCACACCCCACATCCATGTGTCCGCCATAGCTGCACTGGACCGACAATGAACAGGTAAGTAGCCGGAACACAAAGACAGTGAGTCGGA
>CAWUFW010026786.1:0-30856 GCA_963921515.1 Calotriton arnoldi
ATGGATAAATGGCCCTCTGCTCTTCCAATTTGTCCCCTTTTTCTGCACCCCTGTTCTATCTTGTTGCACATCTCTTGCCTTTTTCTGTATCACTCTTGCCTTTTTTTGCACTTTTGTTGCCTCTTCCTGCATTTCTTTTGCTTCTTTCTGCACTTCTCTTCCCTCTTTCTGCAGTTCTCCTGCCTCTTTCTGCACCTCGAATATGACTCATTACAACGCGTACTAATACCACTCGTGCCTTTACAATGCGGGTATTACTACGCATTGCAATTACAACGACATGCTATTACATTGCATACTTTTACCACTCATATGCTTTTACCATGCATACCATTACAATGCAGAGGCATGCGTGGTAAAGCTATACTCATGATAAAAGTATGCAATGTAACTGACGCTACCCTGCCCTAAACCCCAATTTAGTACCCGTGCACGACCCTCCCTGACCCCCAGTACTCTCCCTACATTAAGACTACCCTGCATGACTCCCCGACACTACCCTAAACCCTAAAACACTACCCTGCACTACACACACACCACAGCACTCCTCTAAACCCTAAAACACTACCTCCAGCACGACCCTCCTCCGACCCCCAGTCGAGTTCCTACACTAAAACACTACCCTGCACGACCCCCCGACACTACCCTAAACCCTGAAACACTACTCTACACAAACACTACAACTGTAGTGTAGTTCCTATAGTACCCCTGCAGGACCTGCGCTTTTGGATAATATACACGTGGGCCTGGTGGCAGACTGATTCTGAGCACCCCCACCGCGTATGTTAGCCTGTTTTGCATTAGCTAGCTCACAGTGCCACTAGAATCTCCTTTTTCTCAGAGAGATTAGTTTTTGGCAACCTCGGAACACGACAACCCTGATTCCTCAGACTCGTGGAAACAATGTACTACTTTTCGCTCAGTCACTCGTGCTTGCTCATTTGGTCTCAGAGTTACACAGAAGAAACAGTTGAGCGTGTTTACAATAAGAATTTATTGCACAGTTGTTCTTCTAGTATAAAATATATGTACTGCGACAACTGTTAAACAGTAGCAGAGATATATGATCAGCAGTACAGCGAATAAAAAAGGATAGTACAGTTCTACCATTTTGCAATAGTCATGAACATATACATGAATATAAAATGCATTTATTAAATAAAGTGCATACTCCTACGATGCCTGTCTAGATGTACCTAAGTGTACCTAGCATGTGAGTAGGTGCGAAAGAAGCCAAGAATTCAGCTAGGATTTAGTCAAACCCCATTACCTGAATAATGAGAGTGTGGGACCTCATCCTGGTCTCGAGTTGGACACCCCGCAAGGGATGGTTAGACCACTGTCAGCTGGAGCGACTGCATGCAGGAGCCTCAGCGTCTCTGGTCAGTGTGTCGGCCTGGAAGTCTCGGTTCCCTCTAACTACTGATAGCAAGAGGTGCTGTATTTATACAGAAAATTATAGAGTCCCTTTGTCCCTTGTGTCTTGTGTTAGCCATTGTTGGGTATGAAGATGACGTATGGGATGAACCGGTTACGTAGATGTTTATGCAAGTGGATCCTAGCCCCTGCTTCGTTTCCTAGAACTCTTATGAATATTTAATCATAGTGGATGAGCACATCAAAGATGGTATAGGAGGCCATTGTTCAGGAAAAACCCTCCTTCTGTACCCAAACCACAGTCTAGATAAGGTTCAGCCCTCAGCGCCCGTTATTGTGGAGAATAGGGAACTGATGTAGGTGAAAGATTATGCCTATATTAGGGCATCTCAAACCATGCCTATATTAGGGCATCTATATGAAACATAACACAACACTACCCCAAACCCTAAAACACTACCCCCACCCCTGGCCCAATCCCCCTTACCTCGCTCTCCTCATGGTTCCTCTCCCTGGTTCCTGCTTCACTTCATGTCGGCTGGGGGGCGGTGCACGATGCACATCATTGTGAGGAAACGGAAGAGCCTCAGTTTCCTCACAACGAGGTGGATCGCCATTACATCGCAAGCTTTGTAAAAGCGCATACGATGTAATAACATGCGTAGTAATGGCTACGCGTTGTTACATCGCAAGCGTTGTAACGCATGCGTAGTAATGGTATGTGGTGTAAAAGCCGCGTTGAAATGGCTGTTTACCCTGCACCTCTGTTGCTTCTTTCTGCACTTCTCCTGCCTCTTTCTGCACCCCTCTTGCCTCTTTCTGCAGCTCTGTTGGTTCTTTCTGCACCACCCACCCTCTTTCTGCACCCCTCTTCCCTCTTTATGCACCTCTCTTGCCTTTTTATGCACCCCTGTTCCCTCTTTTTGCACGTCTTACCAGTTTCTGCAACTCTATTGCCTCTTTCTGCACTTCTCTTGCCTCTTTCTGCATTTATGTTCCTTCTTTCTGCACCACTCATGCCTCTTTCTAGATTTCTGTTGCTTCTTTCTACACTCCTCTTGCCTCTTTCTGCAGTTCTTCTGCCTCTTTCTGCACCCCTCTTGCCTCTTTCTGTACCCTTCTTCCCTCCTTTTGCACTTCTCTTGCCTCTTTCCGCAGCTCTCCTTCCTATTTCTGCAGTTCTCCTGCCTCCTTCTGCACCTCTATTGCTTCTTTCTGCACCTGTTAGTTCTTTCTGCACCCCTCCCGCCTCTTTCTGCACCCCTCATCCATCTTTCTGCACCTCTCTTGCCTTTTTCTGCACCCCTCTTCCATCTTATTGCACGTCTCTTGCATGTTTCTGAATCTCCCTTGCCTCTTTCTACACTTCTCTAGCGTCTTTCTGCATTTCTGTTCCTTCTTTCTGCATTTCTCTTGCCTCTTTCAACATTTATGTTGCTTCTTTCTGCACCCCTCTTCCCTCTTTCTGCACCTCTCTTGCCTCTTTCTGCAGTTCTTCTGCCTCATTCTGCACCTCTGTTGCTTCTTTCTGCACTTCTCTTGCCTCTTTCTTCACCCCTGTTCCATCTTGTTCCATGTCTCTTGCCTGTTTCTTCATCACTCTTGCCTCTTTCTGCACTTATGTTGCCTCTTTCTGCATTTCTATTGCTTCTTTTTGCACTTGTCTTGCCTCTTTCTGCACTCTTCTTGCCTATTTTAGCACCTCTGTTTCTTCTTTCTGTACTTCTCTTGCTTCTTTCTGCACCCCTCTTTTCTCTTTCTGCACCTCTCCCTTCTCTATCTGCAGTTCTTGTGCCTCCTTCTGTACCTCTGTTGCTTCTTTCTGCACCCCTCTTGCCTATTTCTGCACCTGTTTATTCTTTATGCACCACTCCTGCCTCTTTCTACACCCCTCTTCCATCTTTCTGCACCCCTCTTGCCTCTCTCTGCACTTCTCTTGCCTGTTTCTGCACCTCTCTTGTCTCTTTCTGAACCTCTGTTGCCTCTTTCTGCACCTCACTTGCTTCTTCTTACACCCCTCTTTCTGCACCCCTCTTCCTTCTTTCTGTACCTCTCTTCCCTGTTTCTGTACCTCTCCTGCCACTTTGTGCACTTCACTTGCCTCTTTTGGCACCTCTGTTGCTTATTTCTGCACTTCTCTAGCCTCTTTTTGCATTTATGTTCCTTCTTACTGCACTTCTCTTACCTACTTGTACATTTCCGTTGCTTCTTTCTGCACTTCTCTTGCCTCTTTCAGTATCCCTCTTCCCAGTTTCTGCACCTCTCTTTCCTCTTTCTGAACCTCTCTTGCCTCTGTCTGCAGTTCTCTTGCCTCTTTCTGCACCTCTGCTGCTTCTTTCTGCATTTCTGTTGGCTGTTTCTGTACCCCTCTTGCCTCTTTCTGCACCCCTTTTGCCTCTTTCTGCACTTATCTTCTCTCTTTCTGCAGTTCTTGTGCTTCCGTCTGCACCTCTGTTGCTTCTTTAAACACTTCTCTTGCCTCTTTCTGCACTTCTCTTGCTCATTTCTGAACCTCTCTTGTTTCTTTCTGAACCTCTGTTGCTTCTTTATGCACCTCACGTGCTTCCTTCTGCACCTCACCTCCTTCCTTCTGCACCCCTCTTGCCTCTTTCTGCACCTCTCTTCCCTCTTTATGCACTTACATTTCCTTTTTCTGCACCCCTCTTCCCTCTTTTTACCTCTTTTCCCTGTTTATGCACCCCTCTTGCCTCTTTCTACACTTCTCTTGCCTGCTTCTGCACCTCTTGCCTCTTCCTGCACCCCTCTTGCCTCTTTCTGTAACACTTGCTTCTTCTTTCACCCCTCTTTATGCACCCCTCTTCCCTCTTTATGCACTTCTCTTACCTCTTTCTGCACCCCTGTTCCCACTTTCTACACCTCTCTTCCCTGTTTCTGTACCTCTCCTGCCACTTTGTGCACTTCTCTTGCCTCTTTTGGCACCTCTGTTGCTTATCTCTGCACTTCTCTAGCCTCTTTCTGCATTTATGTTCCTTCTTACTGCACTTCTCTTGCCTAGTTGTACATTTCTGTTGCTTCTTTCTGCACTTCTCTTGCCTCTTTCAGTACCCCTCTTCCCAGTTTCTGCACCTCTTTCCTCTTTCTGAACCTCTCTTGCCTCTGTCTGCAGTTCTCTTGCCTCTGTCTGCAGTTCTCTTGCCTCTTTCTGCACCTCTGCTGCTTCTTTCTGCATTTCTGTTGGCTCTTTCTGTACTTCTCTTGCCTCTTTCTGCAACTCTCCTGCCTCTTTCTGCACTTCTCCCGCCTCTTTCTGCAGTTCTTGTGCCTCGTTCTGCACCTCTGTTGCTTCTTTCAACACTTCTCTTGCCTCTTTCTGCACTTCTCTTGCTCGTTTCTGTACCTCTCTTGTTTCTTTCTGAACCTCTGTTGCTTCTTTCTGCACCTCACTTGTTTCCTTCTGCACCTCACTTGTTTCCTTCTGTACCTCACTTGCTTCCTTCTGCACCCCTCTTGCCTCTTTCTGCACCTCTCTTCCCTCTTTATGCACTTATTTCCTTTTTCTGTACCCCTCTTCCCTCTTTTTACCTCTTTTCTCTCTTTCTGCACCACTCTTGCCTCTTTCTGCACTTCTCTTACCTGCTTCTGCATCTCTCTTGCCTCTTGCTACACCTCTGTTGCCTCTTTCTGCACCACACGTGCTTCTTCCTGCACCCCTCTTGCCTCTTTCTGTAACACTCTACCCTCTTTCTGCACCTCTTGCCCCTTTCTGCACCTCTGTTGCTTCTTTCTGCACTTCTCTTGCCTCTTTCTGCATCTCCGTTGATTCTTTATGCACCACTCCTGCCTCTTTCTACACCCCTATTCTATCTTTCTGCACCCCTCTTGCCTCTTTCTGCACTTCTCTTGCCCATTTCTGCACCTCTTGTCTTTCTGAACCTCTGTTGCCTCTTTCTGCACCTCACTTGCTTCTTCTTTCACCCCTCTTTATGCACCCCTCTTCCCTCTTTATGCACTTTTCTTGCCTCTTTCTACACCATGTAGGAAGGTGGAATCTGACTATATGGTTGCCCCCACTTTTTTATGGTGTTTTGCTGGTTTATGACTTAGTTGGACTGGGATCCTGCTATTCAGGGCCCCAGCCTATCTGCTTTCTCTGTAAAATGGTTTCCATGTGCCTTAGGCACAACTCTGATTGGAATCTGGAGTGCCCTTATAAGTCCCTAGTATATGGTATACTATGTACCCAGGGCATAGGTACCTCAGAGGCCTGCCAGGGGCTGCAGCATATATTATGCCACCCCTGGAAGGCCATCCAAACTGACACCGCAGGTCTGCTACTGCAGCCTGGGTAAGGTGGTGCAGGCACCCCTTACTGTGATATAGGCTACCTATATCACTACATACATACACACATATAAACCTATAAGTCACTCCTATGGCAGGCCTTGTCAATCCTGAAGGCAGAGTGCATGGTTCCTATGTGAGAGGGTGCCCCTGCATGAGCAGGGCCCCTCTGCAGCGGTCGGAGACCCTTCTCTGATGCTGTTTGTAGTGCAGCCTGACCATATACTCTTAAGCGCATTATAACCTCGCGTTAAATGCTAACTTTGGGATGGGTGCACCAAAACATGTCGTGTTTGGTGTCAAACATCTTGGAATACTACCCCCCCCGCCAATTCTGGCGGCGGGGGTAGCATTCCACCCTTCTAGAGGGAAAGACATGTTAACTCTGGCTTGCCCGGTAACTTCTTTCTAAAGCCCTGGCATCACAAAATGGATGCTGCTGCCACAGACACAAGTCTGGCCTCCTGCTGCTGGACGAAACTCCGGCAGGGGAGGCCTGGACAATAGGTTTCCTGTTGCAGGGAGGTGTGACCACCTCCCCAGACAGGATAATGTGTATTGGGGCTGGGCGGGAGCACCCTCTGGGTGCTTTGAAGTCCTGCACTGGGGGCACATTTGGTGTCCCTGTGCATACCCCAGTTCAAACCGGATCAGGGGCTTCCAGCCCCTGCTTTGGCGTGAACTGGACAAAGGGAAAGGGTGTAGCCACCCCTCTGCCCTGACCCACCCATAGGTGGGGGCCACAGAGTAGTCCAACCCCTAAACTTAGTATAAGTATAGGAACCCAGTCCTTAGGACTTTAGATTATCCCTGGACGAAACTCTGACACTGAATCCTGGACCTTCGACGCTCTACTACAAGATTAGAGGACTGAAGAATCTCCCTTGGGGTCAAGGAGTGACTCCCCTGCTTGGCAGGCACCAAAGAAGCAATTGTCCGGTCTGCATTTCTGAAGCTCCCGTCGGACGCCGAAGTCTTCGCATCACCAGAGGTGGATTTCCAGACTTCCCCGAGGCTGCCCTGAGTCCCCAGCAAAGCTGAGGCCCGTAGCTTTTGTGGGTAACGTGAAACCGTGACCCCTGGACACCGAGCACATTTGCAAGTGCATCCTCTTCTGGGTCTCCCACGAAGTCGTGCTTTGGGCTCCGAGTAGCCCCAGCCTCCAGCACCAACTGCACCGAAGATCACTGGCCTCCACTCCACGAGTGTCCTGTGAGCCAGATCCACGTGCACCATCTCGAGGCTCCTTCGCGGTCACTAGCCCATTGGCTAGTAGCCCTTCACGAAGGCCAATCCTTTTCTTCTTGGGCTCCCTGGTTGCTCCAGGCTTGCCCTCACTTACCCTTGCTGGGTGAGTTCCTTAGACCCTACTGGTCTGACTAATCGACAATCTTCAACTTCATCGAGACTTGCCGTTGCCAAGGCTTGTTGGGTCCAATCCAGTCGCCGACACCTCAGCACTCGACAGACATTGTGTACCAGCCCGAATCCTGCTCCTGGTCACTGACAACGCCCCCTGGACCTCGTGGCTGAAGAGTCAAGACGACCGTCAACGCACCTGAAGCACCCGACATCGGTGGGCATCTGCTCATCGCCTTCCTGGTCACTGACTAGTGACCCAGACTCTGTCCCCTCTGCTTTCAGGTTCTTCAGATCTCCGATCCACTCTTGGATCCACCCGGACACTTTCCACTTGGTCGCCAGCAGCACTTTGCAGCAGATCGCCATTCAAATCGACGACGAAACCCGACCCCGAAAAGCACCTATGCACCCGGCTTCCCTGGGTGAGGTAACACGAGTACTCCGGTGCTCCCGTGGGTAGAGACTCTAGAAAGACCTAGTTCTCAAAGGGTTTGCTCCAAGTCCTCCTTTAAGTGTCCCTTTTCTTTAATTTCCTGATCGCGACTTTCTCCATAGAAGTTAACGGCGTATCGCGGTTGTGTATTTACACTGCACGCGTCCCCCGTGGGTCCCCTGTGTCACTACATTGGGTGGTTCCTTGTGGTCCAAGCACTTCTAGAGGCTCTAGGCCTAGTGTCTAGCTCAGTCGTGGTTCTTATACCACTTTATTGGTATATGGTTTGGTACGCCCCTAGGGCCCAAACGTGTATTTGTGCTATTACTGTGTTTAAATAACTTATAACTTGTGTACTTCGAACTCTAGCCTCATAAAGAGACTAGAGGGGTGTGTTTAGCAATAAATACATATATTTTGAATATATACCTGGTGTGGTGCTCTTTCATTTGGTCACTCAAGAGATTATAGACTGGTAAAACAAGCTGCTTTACATTCCTTCAAGACTTAGCCTGAAGGCTGCTCTCCATAGCTACCACTAGGATAGCTTTCAATAAAGGTTGTCTTTAACCTATCTCCAATAAGGGGTTGTTTGGACTGGTGCAAGGTGCCCAGTATAATTAGTGGACAGCATATACCAGGCCAACTTCTCACACACCCCTGTTCCCACTTTCTACACCTCTCTTCCCTGTTTCTGTACCTCTCCTGCCACTTTGTGCACTTCTCTTGCCTCTTTTGGCATCTCTGTTGCTTATCTCTGCACTTCTCTAGCCTCTTTCTGCATTTATGTTCCTTCTTACTGCACTTCTCTTTCCTAGTTGTACATTTCTGTTGCTTCTTTCTGCACTTCTCTTGCCTCTTTCAGCACCCCTCCTCCCAGTTTCAGCACCTCTTTCCTCTTTCTGAACCTCTCTTGCCTCTGTCTGCAGTTATCTTGCCTCTTTCTGCACCTGTGCTGCTTCTTTCTGCATTTCTGTTGGCTGTTTCTGTACTTCTCTTGCCTCTTTCTGCACCCCTCTTGCCTCTTTCTGCACCCATTTTGCCTCTTTCTGCACTTATCTTCTCTCTTTCTGCACTTATCTTCTCTCTTTCTGCAGTTCTTGTGCCTCCTTCTGCACCTCTGTTGCTTCTTTAAACACTTCTCTTGCCTCTTTCTGCACTTCTCTTGCTCATTTCTGTACCTCTTGTTTCTTTCTGCACCTCTGTTGCTTCTTTATGCACCTCACTTGCTTCCTTCTGCACTTCACCTCCTTCCTTCTGCACCCCTCTTGCCTCTTTCTGCACCTCTCTTCCCTCTTTCTGCACTTACATTTCCTTTTTCTGCACCCCACTTCCCTCTTTTTACCTCTTTTCCCTGTTTCTGCACCACTCTTGCCTCTTTCTACACTTCTCTTGCCTGCTTCTGCACCTCTTGCCTCTTTCTACACCTCTGTTGCCTCTTTCTGCACCACACTTGCTTCTTCCTGCACCCCTGTTGCCTCTTTCTGTAACACTCTACCCCCTTTCTGCACCTCTTGCCTATTTCTGCACCTCTGTTGCTTCTTTCTGCACTTCTCTAGCCTCTTTCTGCAATCTGTTCCTTCTTTCTGTACTTCTCTTGCCTCTTTGTACATTTCTGTTGCTTCTTTTTGCAGTTCACTTGCCTCTTTCTGTACCTCCGTTGATTCTTTCTGTACTTCTCTTGCCTCTTTCTTCATCCCTCTTGCCTTTTTCTGCACCTCTGTTGGCTCTTTCTGTACCACTCCTGCCTCTTTCTGCACCCCTCTTTTTGCACCTCTCTTGCCTGTTTCTGCATCTCTGATGCTTCTTTATTCACTTCTCTTGCTTTTTCTGCACCTCTCTTGCTTCTTTATGCACCCCTCTTGCCTCTTTTTGCACCACTCTTCCCTCTTTCTGTACTTCTCTTGCGTCTTTCTGCAGTTCTCCTGCCTCTTTCTGCACCCATATTGTGTCTTTCTGCACCTCTGATGTTTCTTTCTGTACCCCTCCTGCCTCTTTCTGCACCCCTCTTCCTTCTTTCTGCAGCTCTTATGCCTTTTTCTATACCCCTGTTCCCTCTTTTTACATCTCTCTTGCCTATTTCTGCATCTCTTTTGCCTCTTTCTGCACTTCTCTTGCCTCTTTCTTCATTTCTGTTGCTACTTTCTACACTTCAATTGCCTCTATCTGCACCCCTCTTCCCTCTTTCTGCACCTCTCTTGCCTCTTTCTGCAGTTGTCTTGCCTCTTTCTGCACCTCTGTTGCTTCTTTCTGCACTTCTCTTGCCTCTTTCTGCACCCCCTTGCCTGTTTCTGCACCATTGTTGGTTCTTTATGCACCACTTCTGCCTCTTTCTAAACCCCTCTTCTATCTTTCTGCATTTCTCGTCTTTTTCTGCACCCCTGTTCCATCTTGTTTTTCGTCTCTTGCCTGTTTCTGAATCTCCCTTGCCTCTTTCCGCACTTCTCTAGCGTCTTTCAACATTTATTTTGCTTCTTTCTGCACCCCTCTTCCCTCTTTCTGCACCTCTCTTGCCTCTTTCTGCAGTTCTTCTGCCTCGTTCTGCATTTCTTTTGCTTCTTTCCGCACTTCTCTTGCCTCTTTGTGTTTCTTTTGCTTCTTTTTCCACCCCTCCTGCCTCTTTCTGTAACCCTCTTCCATCTTTCTGCACCTCTTGCCTTTTTCTGCACCCCTATTCCCTTAATTTGCACGTCTCTTGCCTGTTTCTGCATCTCTGTTGCTTCGTTCTTCACTTCTCTTGCTTATTTCTGCACCCCTCTTCCCTCTTTCGGCAATTCTCTTCCCTCTTTCGGCAATTCTCTTCCCTCTTTCGGCAATTCTCTTCCCTCTTTCGGCAATTCTCTTCCCTCTTTCGGCAATTCTCTTCCCTCTTTCGGCAATTCTCTTCCCTCTTTCGGCAATTCTCTTCCCTCTTTCGGCAATTCTCTTGCCTCTTTCGGCAACTCTCTTGCCTCTTTCTGCAACTCTCCTGCCTCTTTCTGCAGTTCTCTTGCCTCCTTCTGTATCTCTGTTGCTTCTTTCTGCACTTCTCTTGCCTCTATCTGGAGCCCTCTTGCCTATTTATGCACCTCTGTTGGTTCTTTCTGCACCCATCCTGCCTCTTTCTGCACACCTCTTCCATCTTTCTGCACCTCTCTTGCCTTTTTCTGCACCCCTGTTCTTTCTTGTTGCATGTCTCCATACTTTTTCTGTATCATTCATGCCTCTTTCTGCACTTCTGTTGTCTGTTTCTGCATTTCTGTTGCTTCTTTCTGCACTTTTCTTGCCTCTTTATGCATTTCTTTTGCTTTTCTGTACTTTTCTTGCTTCTTTCTACACCCCTCTTCCCTCTTTCTGCACTTCTTTTACCTCTTTATGCACCTCTCCTGCCACTTTCTGCACCTCTCCTGCCTCTTGCTGCAGTTCTTTGGCCTCCTTCTGCACCTCTGTTGCTTCTTTCAGCACTTTTCTTGCTTCTTTCTGCACTTCTCTTCCCAGTTTCTGTACCTCTTTCCTCTTTCTGAACCTCTTGCGCCTCTTTCTGCAGTTCCCCTGCCTCTTTCTGCACCTCTGTTTCTTCTTTCTGTAGTTCTCTTGCCTCTTTCTGCTCCCATCTTACCTCTTTCTGCACCTCAGTTGGTTCTTTCTGCGCCTCTTCTGCCTCTTTCTGCTCCCCTCTTCCTGCACCTCTCTTGCCTATTTCTGTACCCCGTTCCCTCTTTTTGCATGCCTCTTGCCTGTTTCTGCATCTCTCTTGCTTCTTTCTGTACTTCTCTTGCCTCTTTCTGTACTTCTCTTTCCTCTTTCTACATTTTTGTTGCTTCTTTCTGCACTTCTCTTGCCTCTTTCTGCACCCCTCTTCCCTCTTTCTGTACCCCTCTTCCCTCTTTCTGCACTTCTGCACTTCTTTATGCACCTCTCCTGCCACTTTCTGCACCTCTCCTGCCTCTTGCTGCAGTTCTTGTGCCTCCTTCTGCACCTCTGTTGCTTCTTTCTGCACTTCTCTTCCCAGTTTCTGCACCTCTTTCCTCTTTCTGTACTTCTCTTGCCTCTTTCTGCTCCCACTTACCTCTTTCTGCACCTCAGTTGGTTCTTTCTGCCCCCCCTCCTGCCTCTTTCTGCTCCCCTCTTCCCGCACCTCTCTTGCCTTTTTCTATACCCTGTTCCCTCTTTTTGCATGCCTCTTGCCTGTTTCTGCATCTCTTGCCTCGTTCTGTACTTCTCTTGCCTCTTTCTATATTTCTGTTGCTTCTTTCTGCACCTCTTGCCTCTTTCTGCAGTTGTCTTGCTCGTTTCTGTACCTCTGTTGCTTTTTTCTGTACTTCTTGTACCTCTTTCTGCACCCCCTTGCCTTTTTCTGCACCACTGTTGGTTCTTTCTGTACCCCTTCTGCCTCTTTCTCCACCCCTCTTCTATCTTTCTGCACTTCTCTTGCCTTTTTCTGTACCTCTGTTGCTCCTTTCAGCACTTCTCTAGCCTCTTTCTGCATTTATGTTGCTCCTTTCAGCACTTCTCTTGCCTAGTTGTACATTTCTGTTGCCTTTTTCTGCACTTCTCTTGCCTCTTCCCAGTTTCTGCACCCCTCTTCCCAGTTTCTGCACCCCTCTTCCCAGTTTCTGCACCCCTCTTCCCAGTTTCTGCACCTTTCTTTCCTCTTTCTGAACCTCTCTTGTCTCTTTCTGCAGTTCTCTTGCCTCTTTCTGCACCTCTCATGCTTCTTTCTGCACTTCTCTTGCCTCTTTCCGATCCCCTCTTGCCTCTTTCTGCCCCTCTGTTCTTTCTGCATCCCTACTTCCTCTTTCTACACCCCTCTTCCCTCTTTTTGCACCTCTCATGCCTTTTTCTGTACCTGTTATCCCTCTTTTTGCAGCTTTCTTCACTGGTTCTGCACCTCTTGCCTCTTTCTGCACTTCTCTTGTGTCTTTCTACACCTGTTTCTTTCTGCAGTTCTCTTGCCTCTATCTACATTTCTCTTGCTTCTTTCTGCACTCCTCCTGCTTCTTTCTGCACTCCTCCTGCTTCTTTCTGCACTCCTCCTGCTTCTTTCTGCACTCCTCCTGCTTCTTTCTGCACTTCTCTTGCTTCTTTCTGCACCCCTCTTGCCTCTTTCTGAACCTCTCTTCCATCTTTCTGTACTTCTTTTGCCTCTTTCTGCACTTCTCCTACCTCTTTCTTCAGTTTTCTTTTCTGATTCTTCACCTCTGTTGCTTCTTTCAGCACTTATCTTGCCTCTTTCTGCACTTCTCTTGCCTGTTTCTGCATCTCTCATGCCTTTTTTCTGCACCCCTGTTCCCTCTTTCAGCACCTCTCTTCCCTGTTTATTTACTTATATATTTGTACCGCACAACTTATACCCATAGACGTCTAGGCGCTTGGCATACAACCACATGACATTGCTGAGATTTCATTGAAAGGCTTGGGGTCTGATTGTGAAAAACTATAAGGTAAATAACCAAGTCTTTAGACCTTTCCTAAAGGAAAGCAGGTCGGGCAAGTTTTTAAGCTTGATTGGCAGATAATTCCACATTCTGGCCGTGATGTTTACAAATATTTTACCACCCCAGTTTGAAAGTCGCTGTTTGGACACCTCCACAAACTTGTGTGAATAGGACCGAAGATTTCTGGACTGGGTGTACCAGCGGGAACGATCAATCAAATAATCAGGGCCATGTTTATGCAGGGCCTTAAAGGCAATGCAAAGGGCCTTGAAATTGATCCATTTTTCCACGGGTAGCCAGTGTAGGGCATTAAGGGCCTTCTTGGCTGAAGAGTGTTTAGGAATGCCATAGAGCAGCCGAGCTGCAGAGTTCTGGAGAACCTGCAGTTTAACAAGGAGTCCATTGTTTATACCGACCAGAAGGGCGTTACAGTAGTCCAACTTGGACAAAATTAGTGCAGAGGCCACTGTTTTTTGTAGTTCTGGAGGTATGAAAGGAAAGATTTTTCTCAGAATTTTCAATGTGTAAAAGGTAGATGTTGAAAGCACCTTCATGTGATGGGAAAAAGACAGGATTGTGTCAAAAATGACTCCCAGGTTTTTTGCCTTAGTGGCTGGAATGGGGGGGACCCAGTTCCCCAGGCCACCAGTCAGTGTACCAGAAGGACGGATCTCTGCCAAAAAGTAGAACTTCGGTCTTATTAGAGTTTAACTTGAGGCATTTCTCTGACATCCATCTACTCACATGTTGCATACAGACTTGAAAGTTGTGGGCTGTGTCCTGAATAGTATTTGAAATGGAGACAATGATCGGAGTATCGTCCGCATATGATATCATAGCAAAACTGTAGGATTTAATCAATCTGGCAAGAGGGGTAACGTACACATTAAAAAGGATTGGGCTCAAAGACGAGCCCTGTGGGACCCCGCTTGGGAGCTTAAAGCTATGGGACCTAAAGTCGTCCACTTCCACGAATTGTTCACAATCTGTCAAGAAGGATTTGAAAAGTGAGAGGGCTGCACCTGCTATACTTATTTATTGAAGGCGATTTATCAGAAGGGTATGACCTACTGTTTCAAACGCCGCCAAAAGATCCAGCAGTATCTGGGCAGCCATGCCTCCATTATCTACTGAATGCCTAATTTCTCCTGTCGCAGTGATCAGTGCAAGCTCTGTACTATGCTCACTCTGGAAGACATGCTGCATCGAATCCAGGATGTGGTTATTGTTGATGGAAGTAGATAATTCTTAGTTCATGTATTTTTCAAGAAGTTTTGCTGGTAAAGGCAGGTGGAGATTGGACAATAGTTGCCTGGATCTGTTTTATCCAAGTTTTTTTTTATTTTTAAAGTGGTAAAATGGAGGTCTTTTTCCAGATTTTAGGGAATGTTCCAGTTTTGAAGGCTAGATTGAATATATCTGTGAGTTGACGTGCAACTGTCTCAGCCTCTGTGTGCACTATTTTAGGAGGACACGGATCCAATGGCGATCCGGTTTTGGTGGCCGAGAGAAGTTTAGCGACATGTTCATAAGCTAGAGGTAGAAAATCAAAAAATTGAGGGAAAACGGGAACTCTGAGAATGTTTGGGTCCTTTAATTCTGCTCTCTCTGCATAAGATTGTGAAGACAGAGTGCTAGTGTCCTTTACAGGTCGCGAGGCAATCGTATCATAGATGCTAGATACCTTTCCACAGAAGGAAGATGCGAGGGTGTTACAAAAAGCTTGGTCTATTACATTGTGCCTAGACTCCTGAGTGCGGCTGAGTTTCTGGACCGTAGCAAAGCATTCTTTAAAAATATTCTTCGCTGCTTCAATTTCCCCCGAAAAATAGTTGACTTTACTTTTATCAATCGTTTCTTTATATTGTGTCAGTATTTCCTTATATGATTTTTTCCCTTGGTGTCATAAAACTGCCTCCAGCACCCTTCTTGTCTATGACATTGCCTCTGAAGAAGCCTTAGCTCTTCTGAAAACCAAGGTTCAGTGAGGGCCCTCCTGCAAATTTTCCCTGCTTTCTGAGGGATTGTTGCTTGTACTGATGTCGCAATTCAGCTATGATAATCTAGTGATGCTGTCTCTGGATCATGGGATAGAAGGGGTCTGCTCATGCCCAGTTGGTTGTCGAACTTAATTCTATCTATGCGATGCCATTTGCATCACTTCTGACTTCTAACTGAGAAGTGGCTGTTGCCAGCCATAGAAGGCAATGTAAGAGTTGGCATAATCTCTACATGGTCAGACCAGTGTAATTGCAGGTTATTATTGAATTTAAAAAAAGCACAGTCTGTAAAGACAGCGTCCAGGAGGTGCCCAGCTCTATGGGTGGAGCCTCCCATAATCTGTACTAAACCTACACTGGTCAAAAGATCCATGAGGGTGCTAGAATCTTTGTTTTGATGGTTCTCTAGGTGGAAATTAAGATCCCTAAGAATAGTGTAGTCCTGAGAGTTGACTTTATGTTCAAGTAACTGCCCCATGGTGTGTATGAAGTTAGCCCTAGGACCGGGAAGCCGATAAACCAGCAGCCCATTAAAGGAATATGTGTGATTAATAGTTATCTTAAAGGAGAGCGCTTCGCAGTCAGAGCCTGTAGGGATCTCTTTAAAGGATGCTTTCAGGTAGTCCCAATAGACTATGGCCAGCCCTCCCCCTTTTTTCCCTATGCGATCTTTACTAGCGATTGAGAAACCGGGTGGGATGGCCACCACCAGGTCGGGACCAGAGGACTCATCCGCCCAAGTTTTCATGACAAATATTATGTTGAGGGCATGCACTTCTATGAAATCCTCAAATTCATATTTGTGTTTGATTAAAGAACGTGCATTTATGAGAGCACAATTTAGCCCTTGAGGGGCCCTATCTCCCACAGGATCAAATTGGTCCTTCCCTTTTTATTTGTGGGGCTTTCTGGGATGAATATTAGTGTTCAGTGTAATCTTGATATTTGTGAGCTTGAGTCTACAGGTGAGGCAACTCTGTGTCCCTGTGCTGTTACCGCAGTTAAAAACTGGATGAGGGCAAAACATGATAATGTTAGATAGCTCCAAAAGCTTTCTACGCGAGTATGAAATCATGGTTTCCAGATGGATCTCCGGTCCAGCAGAGTGGCTAGAAGTCTCTTGCCTCTTTCTGCACTTCTCTTGCCTCTTTTTGCACCACCGTTGCTTTTTTATGCACTTCTCTTGCCTCTTTCTGCCTTTATGTTGCTTCTTTCTGCACTTCTTTTTGCCTCTTTCTATATTTCTGTTGCTTCTGTCTGTACTTCTCTTGCCTCTTTCTGCACTCTCTTGCCTCTTTCTGCACTCTCTTGCCTCTTTCTGCACTTCTCTTGCCTCTTTCTGCATTTATGTTGCTTCTTTCTGCACTTTTCTTGCTTTTTTCTGCACCCCACTTTCCTCTTTCTGCACCCCACTTTCCTCTTTCTGTACTTCTGCCTATTTCTGCATTTCCTTTGCTTCTTTCTACACTTCTCTTGCCTCTTTCTACACCTCTCTTGCCTCTTTCTACACCTCTCTTGCCTCTTTCTGCACCTCTCTTGCCTCTTTCTGCACCTCTCTTGCCTCTTTCTGCATTTCTGTTCCTTCTTTCTGCACTTCTCTTGCCTCTTTCTACACCTCTGTTGGATATTTCTGTACTCCTCCTGCCTCTTTCTGCACCCCACCTCCCTCTTTCTGTACCTCTGTTGCCTTTTTCTGCAACCCTGTTCCCTCTTTTTGCCCATCTCTTAACTGTTTCTGCATCTCGCTCACCTTTCTGCACTTCTTTCTGCATTTCTGTTGCACCTTTCTGCACTTCTCTTGCCTCTATCTACATTTCTATTGCTTCTTTTTGCACTTCTCTTGCCTCTTTCTGCACCCCTCTTCCCTCCTTCTGCAGTTCTTGTGCCTCATCCTGCACCTCTGTTGCTTCTTTCTGCACTTCTCTTGCCTCTTTCTGCACTTCTCTTGCCTCTTTCTGCACTTCTCTTGCCTCTTTCTGCACTTCTCTTGCCTCTTTCTGCACATCTTTCCTTTTTATGCACCCCTGCTCCCTCTTTTTGCACCTCTCTTCCCTGTTTCTGCACCTTTCCTGCCACTTTCTGTACCTCTCTTGCCTCTTTCTGCACCTCTGTTGCTTTTTTCTGTATTTCTCTTGCCTCTTTTGCATTTCTGTTGCTTCTTTCTGCACTTCTCTTGCCTCTTTCTGCACCCCTCTTGCCTCTGTGTGCACTTCTCTTGCCTCTTTTCACAACTCTGTTGCTTTTTTCTGCACCTCTCTTGCTTCCTTCTTCATCCCTCTTGCCTCTTTCTACACCTCTGTTCCCTCTTTCTGCACCTCTCTTGCCTCCTCTGCACCTCTCTTGCCTCTTTTTGCAGTTTCCTTGCCTAATTTCTGTACCTCTATTGATTGTTTCTGCACTTCTCTTGCCTCTTTCTGCATTTCTGTTGTGCCCATCTGTACTTCTACAGCCTCTTTCTGTATTTCTGTTGCTTCTTTGTACACTTAACTTGCCTCTTTATGCACCCCTCTTGCTTCTTTGTGCACTTCTCTTGTGTCTTTCTGCAGTTCTCTTGCCCCTTTCTGCACCCCTGTTGCTTCTTTCTGCACTTCTCTTGCCTCTTTCTACATTTCTGTTGCTTCTTTCTGTACTTCTCTTGCCTCTTTCTGTACCCTCTTCCTTCTTTCTGCACCTCTCTTGCCTCTTTCTGCATCCCTCTTGTCTCTTTCTGCACCCCTCTTGCCCCTGTCTTCACCTCTGTTCCCTCTTTCTGCTCCTCTCTTGCCTCCTCTGCACTTCTCTTGCCTCTTTCTGCATTTCTGTTGCTTCTTTCTGCACTTCTCTTGCCTCTTTCTGTACCTCTCTTGCGTCTTTCAGCAGTTCTCTTGCCCCTTTCTGCTCCTCTGTTGCTTCTTTCTGCACTTCTCTTGCCTCTTTCTACATTTCTGTTGCTTCTTTCTGTACTTCTCTTGCCTCTTTCTGTACCCTCTTCCTTCTTTCTGCACCCCTCTTGCCTCTTTCTGCACCTTTGTTGCTTCTTTCTGCACTTCCCTTGCTTCTTTTTGCACATCTCTTGCTTCTTTCTGCACCCCTCTAGCCTCTTTCTGTACCCTTCTTCCCTTTTTCTGCACCTCTCTAGCCTCTTTCTGCAGTTCTCTTGCCTCTTTCTGCACCTCTGTTGCTTCTTTCTGCAGTTCTCTTGCCTCTTTCTGCATTTATGTTCCTTCTTAATGCACTTCTCTTCCCTCTTTCCACACCTCTGTTGCTTCTTTCAGCACTTCTCTTGCCTCTTTCAGCACCCCTCTTTCTGCACCTCTCTTCCCTCTTTCTGCACCTCTGTTGCCTCTTTCTGCACCTCTGTTGCTTCTTTCTGCACCTCTGTTGCTTCTTTTTGTACCCTTCTTCCCTTTTTCTGCACCTCTCTTGCCTCTTTCTGAAGTTCTCTTGCCTCTTTCTGCACCTCTGTTGCTGCGTTCTGCACTTCTCTTGCCTCTTTCTACATTTATGTTCCTTTATGCACTTCTCTTCCCTCTTTCTGCACCCCTCGTGCCTCTTTCTGCACCCCTCGTGCCTCTTTCTGCACTTCATTTGCTTCTTTCTGCAACTGTCTTGCTTCTTTCTGCACCCCTCTTGTCTTTCATCACTTCTCTTGCTTCTTTCTGCACCTCTATTGCTTTTTTCTTCACCTCTATTGCTTCTTTCAGCACCTCTCTTGCCTCATTCTGTACCGCTGTTGCCTCTTTCTGCACCTTTGCTGCTTCTTTCTGCACCTCTCTTGATTCTTTTTGCACCTCTCTTGCTTTGTTCTGCACCCCTCTTTCTTTACCTTTCTTCCCTTTTTCTGCACTTCTCATGATTTTTTATGCACCTCTCTTGTTTCTTTCTGCAACTCTATTGTCTTTCATCACTTCTCTTGCTTCTTTCTGCACCTCTCTTCCCTCTTTCTGAACCTCTCTTGCCTCATTCTGCACCCCTGTTGCCTCTTTCTGCACCCCTGTTGCCTCTTTCTGCACATCTGTTGCTTCTTTCAATACTTCTCTTACCTTTTTCTGCACCTCTCTTACCTCTTTCTGCACCTCTTACCGCACCTCTCTTCTCTTTCTGCATTTCTTTCCTCTTTCAGTACCTTTGTTGCTTCTTTCTGCACCTCTCTTGCTTCTTTCTGCACCCCTGTTGCCTCTTTCTGCACTTGTCTTCCCTCTGTGTGCACATCTCTTGCCTCTTTCTGCACCCCTCATGCCTCTATATGCACCTCTCTTGCTTCTTTCTGCGCTTCTCTTGTTTCTTTCTCAACCTCCCTTGCTTCTTTCTCCACCTCTCTTGCTTCTTTCTTCACCCCTCTTGCCTCTTTCTGCACCCTTCTTCCCTTCCCCTGTACCTCTCTTCCCTCTTTCTGCACCTCTCTTCCCTCTTTCTGCACCCCGCTTGCCTCTTTCTGCACCTCTGTTGCTTCTTTCTGCACTTCTCTTGCTTCTTTCTGCAACTCTCTTGCTTCTTACTGCACCCCTCTTGCTGCACCCTTCTTCCCTTTTTCTGCACTTCTCATGCTTTTTTCTGTACTTCTCGTTTCTTTCTGCAACTCTCGTCTCTTCATCACTTCTCTTGCTTCTTTCTGCATCTCTGTTGATTCTTTCTGTACCTCTCTTGCCTCATTCTGCACGCCTTGTGCCTCTTTCTGTATCCCTCTTGCCTCTTTCCGCACCTTTGTTGTTTCTTTCTGCACTTCTTGCTTCTCTTTGCACACCTCTTGCTTCTTTCTGCACACCTCTTTCCACTTTTTGTACGCTTATTCCCTCTTTCTGCACCTCAGTTGCCTTTCTGCAGTTCTCTTGCCTCTTTCTGCACCTCTGTTGCTTCTTTCTGCACTTCTCTTGCCTTTTTCTGCACCCCTGCTCCCTTTTTCTGCATTTGTCTTGCCTCTTTCTGCACCCCTCTTGCCTCTTTCTGCACCCCTGTTGCCTCCTGCATATCTGTTGGTTCTTTCAGTACTTCTCTTCCCTCTTTATGCACCTCTTCCCTCTTTCTGCACCTCTCTTACCTCTTTCTGCACCTCTCTTACCTCTTTCTGCACCTCTCTTACCTCTTTCTGCAACTCTCTTACCTCTTTCTGCAACTCTCTTACCTCTTTCTCCACTTCTCTTACCTCTTTCTCCACTTCTCTTCCCTCTTTCTCCACTTCTCTTCCCTCTTTCTGCACGTCTGTTGCTTCTTCCTGCACTCCTCTTGACTCATCTGCACCCCTGCTCCCTTTTTCTGCATTTGTCTTGCCTCATTCTGTACCCCTGTTGCCTCTTTCTGCACCCCTGTTGCCTCTTTCTGCATATCTATTGGTTCTTTCAGTACTTCTCTTACCTCTTTCTGCACCTCTCTTTCTTCTTTCTGTACCTTTGTTGCTTCTTTGTGTACCTCTGTTGCCTCTTTCTGCACCTCTGTTGCCTCTTTCTGCACCTCTGTTGCCTCTTTCTGCACCTCTGCCTCTTTCTGCACCTCTGTTGACACTCTGCACCTCTGTTGCTTCTTTCTGCACTTCTCTTGCTTCTTTCTATACCCCACTTGCCTCTTTCTGCACCCCTCTTCCCTCTTCTCTTTCTGCACCTCTCTTGCCTTTGTCTGCACACCTGTTCCCTCTTTCTGCATCTCTTTTGCCTGTTTCTGCAACTCTCTTGCCTCTGTCTGCAGTTATCTTGCCTGTCTGCAGTTATCTTGCCTGTCTGCAGTTATCTTGCCTCTGTCTGCAGTTATCTTGCCTCTGTCTGCAGTTATCTTGCCTCTGTCTGCAGTTATCTTGCCTCTGTCTGCAGTTATCTTGCCTCTGTCTGCAGTTATCTTGCCTCTGTCTGCAGTTATCTTGCCTCTGTCTGCACCTCTGCTGTTTCTTTCTGCACTTCTCTTGTTTCTTTCTTCACCCCTCTTGCCTCTTTCTGCACCCCTCTTGCCTCTTTCTGCACCCTTCTTCCCTTCTCCTGTACCTCTCTTCCCTCTTTCTGCACCTCTCTTCCCTCTTTCTGCACCCCTCTTCCCTCTTTCTGCACCCCTCTTCCCTCTTTCTGCACCTCTCTTCACTCTTTCTGCACCTCTCTTCACTCTTTCTGCACCTCTGTTGCTTCTTTCTGCACCTCTGTTGCTTCTTTCTGCACCTCTGTTGCTTCTTTCTGCAACTCTCTTGCTTCTTTCTGCAACTCTCTTGCTTCTTTCTGCAACTCTCTTGCTTCTTTCTGCAACTCTCTTGCTTCTTACTGCACCCCTCTTGCTGCACCCTTCCCTTTTTCTGCACTTCTCATGCTTTTTTCTGTACTTCTCTTGTTTCTTTCTGCAACTCTCTTGTCTCCATCACTACTCTTGCTTCTTTCTGCATCTCTGTTGATTCTTTCAGCACCTCTCTTCTCTCTTTCTGTACCTCTCTTCTCTCTTTCTGTACCTCTCTTGCCTCATTCTGCACGCCTTGTGCCTCTTTCTGTATCCCTCTTGCCTCTTTCCGCACCTTTGTTGTTTCTTTCTGCACTTCTCTTGCTTCTCTTTGCACACCTCTTGCTTCTTTCTGCACACCTCTTTCCACTTTTTGTACGCTTATTCCCTCTTTCTGCACCTCAGTTGCCTTTCTGCAGTTCTCTTGCCTCTTTCTGCACCTCTGTTGCTTCTTTCTGCACTTCTCTTGCCTTTTTCTGCACCCCTGCTCCCTTTTTCTGCATTTGTCTTGCCTCTTTCTGCACCCCTCTTGCCTCTTTCTGCACCCCTCTTGCCTCCTTCTGCATATCTGTTGGTTCTTTCAGTACTTTTCTTCCCTCTTTCTGCACCTCTCTTCCCTCTTTCTACACCTCTCTTCCCTCTTTCTGCACGTCTGTTGCTTCTTCCTGCACTCCTCTTGACTCATCTGCACCCCTGCTCCCTTTTTCTGCATTTGTCTTGCCTCATTCTGTATCCCTGTTGCCTCTTTCTGCACCCCTGTTGCCTCTTTCTGCATATCTATTGGTTCTTTCAGTACTTCTCTTACCTCTTTCTGCACCTCTCTTGCCTCTTTCTGCACTTCTCTTGCCTCTTTCTGCACTTCTCTTGCCTCTTTCTGCACTTCTCTTCCCTCTTTCTGCACCTCTCTTGCCTCTTTCTGCACCTCTCTTGCCTCTTTCTGCACTTCTCTTTCTTCTTTCTGTACCTTTGTTGCTTCTTTGTGCACCTCTCTTGCCTCTTTCTGCACCCCTCTTGCCTCTTTATGCACCTCTAATGCTTCTTTCTGCACTTCTCTTGTTTCTTTCTCAACCTCTCTTGCTTCTTTCTCAATCTTTCTTGCTTCTTTCTTCACCCCTCTTGCCTCTTTCTGCACCCTTCATCCCTTCTCCTGTACCTCTCCTGGCATTTTCTGTACCTCTCTTCCCTCTTTCTGCACCCCGTTTGCCTTTTCTGCACTTCTCATGCTTTTTACTGCACTACTCTTGTTTCTTTCTGCAACTCTCTTCTCTTCATCACTTCTCTTGCTTCTTTCTGCATCTGTTGATTCTTTCAGCACCTCTCTTCCCTCTTTCTGTACTCTCTTGCCTCATTCTGCACGCCTGTTGCCTCTTTCTGTATCCCTCTTGCCTCTTTCCGCACCTTTGTTGCTTCTTTCTGCACTTCTGTTGCTTCTTTGTGCACACCTCTTGCTTCTTTCTGCATATCTCTTTCCTCTTTTTGTATGCTTCTTCCCTTTTTCTGCACCTCTGTTGCCTCTTTCTGCACTTCTCTTGCCTTTGTATGCATTTCTGTTCCTTTTTATGCACTTCTCTTCTCTTTTTCTGCAGCTTTGTTGCTTCTTTCTGCACTTCTCTTACCTCTTCCAGCACCCCTCTTGCCTCATTCTGCACAACTGTTGCTTCTTCCTGCACTCCTCTTGACTCATCTGCACCCCTGTTCCCTTTTTCTGCATTTGTTTTGCCTTTTTCTGCAGTTCTCTTGCCTCTTTCTGCATTTCTGTTCCTTCTTTATGCATGGCTATTGCTTATTTCAGCACTTCTCTCGCCTCTTTCAGCACTTCTCTCGCCTCTTTCAGCACCCCTCTTGCCTCTTTCTGCACCTCTGTTGCCTCTTTCTGCACCTCTGACTTTCTGCACCTCTGTTGCTTCTTTCTGCAACTCTCTTGTCTCCATCACTTCTCTTGCTTCTTTCTGCATCTGTTGATTCTTTCAGCACCTCTCTTCCCTCTTTCTGTACTCTCTTGCCTCATTCTGCACGCCTGTTGCCTCTTTCTGTATCCCTCTTGCCTCTTTCCGCACCTTTGTTGCTTCTTTCTGCACTTCTGTTGCTTCTTTGTGCACACCTCTTGCTTCTTTCTGCATATCTCTTTCCTCTTTTTGTATGCTTCTTCCCTTTTTCTGCACCTCTGTTGCCTCTTTCTGCACTTCTCTTGCCTTTGTATGCATTTCTGTTCCTTTTTATGCACTTCTCTTCTCTTTTTCTGCAGCTTTGTTGCTTCTTTCTGCACTTCTCTTACCTCTTCCAGCACCCCTCTTGCCTCATTCTGCACAACTGTTGCTTCTTCCTGCACTCCTCTTGACTCATCTGCACCCCTGTTCCCTTTTTCTGCATTTGTTTTGCCTTTTTCTGCAGTTCTCTTGCCTCTTTCTGCATTTCTGTTCCTTCTTTATGCATAGCTATTGCTTATTTCAGCACTTCTCTCACATCTTTCAGCACTTCTCTCGCCTCTTTCAGCACCCCTCTTGCCTCTTTCTGCACCTCTGTTGCCTCTTTCTGCACCTCTGACTTTCTGCACCTCTGTTGCTTCTTTCTGCACCTCTCTTGCTTCTTTCTATACCCCACTTGCCTCTTTCTGCACCCCTCTTACCTCTTCTTGCCTTTGTCTGCACACCTGTTCCCTCTTTCTGCATCTCTTTTGCCTGTTTATGCAACTCTCTTGCCTGTCTGCAGTTATCTTGCCTCATTCTGCAGTTATCTTGCCTCATTCTGCACCTCTGCTGTTTCTTTCTGCACTTCTCTTAACTCTTTCTGCACCCCTGTTTCTTCATTCTGCACTGTTCTTGCTTCTTGCTGTACCTCTCTTGCTTCTTTCTGTACCCCCTTGCCTCTTTCTGCACCTCTCTTCCCCCTTTCTGCACCTCTCTTCCCCCTTTCTGCACCTCTTGCCTCTTTCTGTATATCTGTTGCTTCTTTCTGCACTTCTCTTGCCTCTTTCTGTACCCATCTTCCCTTTTCTGCACATCTCTTGCCTCTTTCTGCACCTCTCTTGCTTCTTTCTATACCCCTCTTGCCTCTTTCTACACCCCTTTTCCCTCTTTTTTTGCACCTCTTTTGCCTTTGTTTGCACACCTGTTCCCTCTTTCTGCATCTCTTTTGCCTGTTTTTGCATCTCTCTTGCCTCTTTCTGCAGTTATCTTGCCTCGTTCTACACCTCTGTTTCTTTCTGCACTTCTCTTGCCTTTCTGCATCCCTCTAGCTTCTTTCTGCACCTCTTTTGCCTCTTTCTGCACCCCTCTTCCTGCACCTCTGTTGCTTCTTTCTGCACTTCTCTTGCTGCTACCTTTTTCTACACACATTTACAGAGTATGCTGTTTGAATCACAGGTATTCAAGTATTTGTATGTTTATTTTTATGTAACATGTCACTAGGTAAAAGCAGAGACACGCATGCATACCCTCACAATCTTGGTCAGATTTACAACAGTGATCTGGTTAAGATTGCTGTTTGGTAGGCTTAACATTCTGAGCAGTCGATGAATAGTGAATCTTCAAGAGAAAAGTGAGGTTTAATACATCTTTGGAGAAGGATTAGTGATTAGGCTAGTTTGTATGAGTCTGTGGTAAGGTACAGTCGAAGTAGGCCGCTTTCTACACCTCTGTTGCTTCTTTCTGCACTTCTCTTGCTTCTTTTTGCACCTTTCTTCCTCTTTCTGGACTTCTATTGCCTCTATCTGCATTTTTCCTTCTTCTTTCTGCACCTTTCTTCCTCTTTCGGAGCCTACTATAGGACTAACACTAACACTCACCTGAACTGCAAGTACCAGCATGCATTACGGCGATTACTGTAAGCCAGGCCCATTGTGGGCGGATTCATTCAATAAAATAGAGTGAGTCACCAGGTGAGCTTTCCGTGCCTCTGTGCAAACTCATGATGAAGAGGCGTCCGCCTCGAAATGCGTCGAGTATCATTGTCAATGTGGGACAGAGTGGAAGCATGCTGCAACGAGGCTAGCAAGGACCATGAACGTGGTGGGAGCATCGTCAAGTGCATATTCTGAGCGCAAGGGCGTTTGGATTGAATATATATATATATATATATATATATATATATATATATATATATATATATATATATATATATATATATATATATATATATATATTCACTGAAAAAAACATAGGTTTCAGACACGTTATAGTTAGAAATTAGCATTTAAAAAACCTTTGAAATTCACTGAAAAAACCATAGGTTTTAGGGACAGATTATAGTTAGTTGGACATTTCACTCGTACAAAACCATAGAAATTCCCCCGTTATAGTTAGTTCAGCTAACTATAACTCGCGCCCCCGCAATGCACTGCTGATGACGTCACATATTACATCACTCATGACATGGTCAGTGACATCACTGATGACATCACTGATGACATCTCAAATGACATCACTGATGACATCACTGATGATATCATCCAGTGACTGTGTGTTTCTGTAAAGTTTAAATATGTTTAATATATATAGGGAAAGGCGTATTGAAGAATGAGTGGGTGTATAAGTGTCTGAATGGATGATTTAGTACGTGAGTGACTGACTGTACAAGTGAGTGATTAAACGTATCTTACTGAATGCATGGGTTAGTGACTAAACTGTGTGAATGTCTGTATCCGTCTGTTTGTTGGTGTGTAAGTGGATGCATGGATTTGCGAATAGCTACATGAGTGTCTATATGGGTTATTGATTGGTTCTCTGAGTATCTGTATGGCTGCCTGAGTGTTTGTGTGGGTGGGGTGTGTGTGACTCTGTACATAGTTGTGTGAGTGGGTGATTCACTGGGTGCATGATTTCAAGAGTGCATCTGTGATGGACTGCTTGGGTGGGTGAGTGTGTGTATAGGTGTGTTAGTGAGTGAATGTATATCTCAGTGGTACATGTGCGAGTAACTACATATGTAAAAGGCAGTATATATGTGTGTTAGAGTATTTAAATGGCTATAAGTGAGAGTGTGTGATAGTGAGAGTGGCTGTATGGATGCGTGTGTGCTTGTATCAGTTATTGTATAAGAGCGTAAGAATGTGCTAGTATTTGTATGAGTAAGTGAGCTGGTGTGTGTGTATAACTGTATAGGTAAGTAAATGGGTGTGTGATTAATTTTTTGCATGACTGACTAGGTGTGTGAGTACCTCTATGGATGAGTGGCAGTGTGTGAGTGTTTATATAGGTGTATGAGTGCATATGATAGTCCTGTACTGAGTGACTGTAAGTATGAGTGACTGTACGGGTGAGTGAGTGAGTGGATGTGTGTGTAGACCTAAGATTCAGTGAGTGGGTATGTAGTTTTTGGTGTTGGAGTGTCTATGGTTTTGAGAATGGCAGTCTGTAATTTAGAGTGGGTGTATCAAAAGTTATATTAGGGTGTGAGAAGATGCATGAAATTATCACGTGGATGATGTCATCAGTGATGTCATTTGAGATGTCATCAGTGATGTCACTGACCATGTCAAGAGTGATGTAATATGTGACGTCATCAGCAGTGCATTGTGGAGCGCGAGTTATAGTTAGCTGAACTAACTATAACGGGGGCATTTCTATGGTTTTGTACGAGTGAAATGTCCAACTAACTATAACTGTCCCTAAAACCTATGGTTTTTTCAGTGAATTTCAAAGGTTTTTAAATGCTAATTTCTAACTATAACGTGTCTGAAACCTATGGTTTTTTCAGTGAATTTCAAAGGTTTTTTAAATGCTAATTTCTAACTATAACGTGCCTGAAACCTATGATTTTTTAAGTGAATTTCAAAGGTTTTTTAAATGCTAGTTTCTAACTATGCCTACAGAGGTAGGACATGTGAAGAAAGAAGAAAAACGCACAGAAAGAAGCAAAAGACGTACAGAAAGAACCAACAGAGGAGCAGAAAGAGACCTTGTTGCAAAATCATCCTGTGCCCACAACTTTTTCAGACGGGTACTGGTGGTAACTGACTCTGACTAACCAGAGCCAGTGCTATGCTAAAAGACACTTAGAATACAGTGAAAACACCTACATACACTAGGGAACACTATGCGTTGGGGTACCCCTGTGATTAGCATGACCTCCTCTGCAAGTCCCTAGTACATAATAGGGCAGGGGATTAAAACTACCTCTTAAAAGCGCTACAGGGCGCGTTTGCACAGTGGTGAAGGGAGGGGGGGCCTGAGGTGACATGTGTGCAAACGCGCCCCGTGGCGTGTTTTATGTTGCGGGATTAAGTCCCTTGAATCCTGAGGGTCCCTGGGGCCCAACTAGCCCCCAGGTACCTACTGTTAGGACCACAGAGCTGAGTTGCAGAGAGGCGTTCCGAGGCCACGCACCTTTTTCACCTCTCTGCAACGCAACTCTGTTGTGCTTACTGAAGGTACCTGGTGGGCTAGTTGGCCCCCAGGGTCCCTCAGGATTCAAAGGGAATTAATTCCCCAACTTAAAACGCACCACAGGGCGTGTTTGCGCACATGTCACCTGAGGCCCCGCCCTCCCTTCACCACTGTGCAAACGCGCCCTGTGGAGTGTTTTAAGTTGGGGGATTAGGTCACCTTGAATCCTGAGGGTCCCTGGGGCCCAACTAGCCCACCAGGTACTTCCAGTAAGCACCACAGGCCTGCGTTGCAACGCCTGTAACAAATTGTGCAGTTGTGTTTAGGTAGTGAAGAGGGTCGTGCTGGGGGTAGTGTTTTAGGGTTTAGGGTAGTGCAGTGGTGTTTGTGTAGTGTAGGGGGTCATGCTGGGGGTAGATTTAGGGTTTAGGGTAGTGCAGTGGTGTTTGGGTAGTGTAGGAGTCGTGCTGGGGGAGTGTTTTAGGGTTTAGGGTAGTGCAGTGGTGTTTGGGTAGTGTAGGGGGTCGTGCTGGGGGTAGTGTTTTAGGGTTTAGGGTAGTGCAGTGGTGTTTGGGTAGTGTAGGTGGTCGTGCTGGGGGTAGTGATTTAGGGTAGTGCAGTGGTGTTTGGGTAGTGTACGGGGTACTGCTGGGGGTAGTGTTTTAGGGTTTAGGGTAGTGCAATGGTGTTTAGGTAGTGTAGGGGGTACTGCTGGGGGTAGTGTTTTAGGGTTTCGGGTAGTGCAATGGTGTTTGGGTAGTGTAGGGGGTACTGCTGGGGGTAGTGTTTTAGGGTTTAGGGTAGTGCAGTGGTGTTTGGGTAGTGTAGGGGTTCGTGCTGGGGTAGGTTTTTAGGGTTTAGGGTAGTGCAGTGGTGTTTGTGTAGCATAGGGGTAGTGTTTTAGGGTTTAGGGTAGTGCAGAGGTGTTTGTGTAGTGTAGGAGGTCGTGTTTTAGGGTTTAGGGTAGTGCAGTGGTCTTTGGGTAGTGTAGGGAGTCGTGCGGGGTAGTGTTTTAGGGTTTAGGGTAGTGCAGTGGTCTTTGGGTAGTGTAGGGGGTCGTGCGGGGGTAGTGTTTTAGGGATTAGGGTAGTGCATTGGTGTTTGGGTAGTGTAGGGAGTCGTGCTGGGGGAGTGTTTTAGGGTTTAGGGCAGTGCAGTGGTGTTCGGGTAGTGTAGGGGTCGTGCTGGGGTGAGTGTTTTAGGGTTTAGGGCAGTGCAGTGGTGTTCGGGCAGTGTAGGGGTCGTGCTGGGGGTGGTGTTTCAGGGTTTAGGGCAGTGCAGGGGTGTTCGGGCAGTGTAGGGGGTCATGCTGGGGGTGGTGTTTCAGGGTTTAGGGCAGTGCAGTAGTGTTCGGGCAGTGTAGGGGGTCATGCAGGGGGTGATGTTTCTGGGTTTAGGGCAGTGCAGTGGTGTTCGGGCAGTGTAGGGGGTCATGCTGGGGGTGGTGTTTCAGGGTTTAGGGCAGTGCAGTGGTGTTCGGGCAGTGTAGGGGGTCGTGCAGGGGTGGTGTTTCAGGGTTTAGGGCAGTGCAGTGGTGTTCGGGCAGTGTAGGGGGTCGTGCTGGGGCTGGTGTTTCAGGGTTTAGGGCAGTGCAGTGGTGTTCGGGCAGTGTAGGGGTCTTGCTAGGGGTGGTGTTTCAGGGTTTAGGGCAGTGGTGTTCGGGCAGTGTAGGGGTCTTGCTGGGGGTGATGTTTCAGGGTTTAGGGCAGTGCAGAGGTGTTCGGGCAGTGTAGGGGGTCTTGCTGGGGGTAGTGTTTCAGGGTTTAGGGCAGTGCAGTGGTGTTCGGGCAGTGTAGGGGGTCGTGCTGGGGATGGTGTTTCAGGGTTTAGGGCAATGCAGTAGTGTTCGGGCAGTGTAGGGGTCGTGCAGGGGTGGTGTTTCAGGGTTTAGGGCAGTGCAGTGGTGTTCGGGCAGTGTAGGGGGTCGTGCTGGGGGTGGTGTTTCAGGGTTTAGGGCAGTGCAGTGGTGTTCGGGCAGTGTAGGGGGTCGTTCTGAGGCTGGTGTTTCAGGGTTTAGGGCAGTGCAGTGGTGTTCGGGCAGTGTAGGGGTTCGTGCTGGGGCTGGTGTTTCAGGGTTTAGGGCAGTGCAGTGGTGTTCGGGCAGTGTAGGGGTCGTGCTGGGGGTGGTGTTTCAGGGTTTAGGGCAGTGCAGGGGTGTTCGGGCAGTGTAGGGGGTCATGCTGGGGGTGGTGTTTCAGGGTTTAGGGCAGTGCAGTAGTGTTCGGGCAGTGTAGGGGTCATGCAGGGAGTGATGTTTCTGGGTTTAGGGCAGTGCAGTGGTGTTCGGGCAGTGTAGGGGGTCATGCTGGGGGTGGTGTTTCAGGGTTTAGGGCAGTGCAGTGGTGTTCGGGCAGTGTAGGGGGTCGTGCAGGGGTGGTGTTTCAGGGTTTAGGGCAGTGCAGTGGTGTTCGGGCAGTGTAGGGGGTCGTGCTGGGGCTGGTGTTTCAGGGTTTAGGGCAGTGCAGTGGTGTTCGGGCAGTGTAGGGGGTCTTGCTAGGGGTGGTGTTTCAGGGTTTAGGGCAGTGGTGTTCGGGCAGTGTAGGGGGTCTTGCTGGGGGTGATGTTTCAGGGTTTAGGGCAGTGCAGAGGTGTTCGGGCAGTGTAGGGGGTCTTGCTGGGGGTAGTGTTTCAGGGTTTAGGGCAGTGCAGTGGTGTTCGGGCAGTGTAGGGGTCGTGCTGGGGATGGTGTTTCAGGGTTTAGGGCAATGCAGTAGTGTTCGGGCAGTGTAGGGGGTCGTGCAGGGGTGGTGTTTCAGGGTTTAGGGCAGTGCAGTGGTGTTCGGGCAGTGTAGGGGGTCGTGCTGGGGGTGGTGTTTCAGGGTTTAGGGCAGTGCAGTGGTGTTCGGGCAGTGTAGGGGGTCGTTCTGAGGCTGGTGTTTCAGGGTTTAGGGCAGTGCAGTGGTGTTCGGGCAGTGTAGGGGTTCGTGCTGGGGCTGGTGTTTCAGGGTTTAGGGCAGTGCAGTGGTGTTCGGGCAGTGTAGGCGGTCGTGCTGGGGCTGGTGTTTCAGGGTTTAGGGCAGTGCAGTGGTGCTCGGGCAGTGTAGGGGGTCATGCTGGGGGTGGTGTTTCAGGGTTTAGGGCAGTGCAGTGGTGTTCGGGCAGTGTAGGGGTCGTGCTGGGGCTGGTGTTTCAGGGTTTAGGGCAGTGCAGTGGTGTTCGGGCAGTGTAGGGGGTCGTGCTGGGGCTGGTGTTTCGGGGTTTTGGGCAGAGCAGTGGTGTTCGGGCAGTGTAGGGGGTCGTGCTGGGGCTGGTGTTTCAGGGTTTAGGGCAGTGCAGTGGTGTTCGGGCAGTGTAGGGGGTCGTGCTGGGGGTGGTGTTTCAGGGTTTAGGACAGTTGTGTTTGGGCAGTGTAGGGGGTGTTGCTGGGGGTGATGTTTCAGGGTTTAGGGCAGTGCAGTGGTGTTCGGGCAGTGTAGGGGTCTTGCTGGGGGTAGTGTTTCAGGGTTTAGGGCAGTGCAGCATGCAACTGAACGATGA
>CAWUFW010026787.1:0-30855 GCA_963921515.1 Calotriton arnoldi
AACTCCCATCATGCTATTGCCTCCACCCCCCTTCCCAGCATGCCCATCCTTCCTTCCTTTTGACTCTGCTTCCCTGTGGGGTGGGCTGTCTGTGCTGGCAGGATGGCTGGGAGTGTTGTCCTGGCAGTTGTTTGGCTAAAAGTCCCAAGAGTGTCCCTGTGCTTCACACAACATAACCCAGGGTGGTGGTTCTTTGTGGGATCTTGAGTTAGGATGTGAGGCATTGCATTCTCCCAGGTGGGTTATGTGGAGTTTGTGTTGAGGGGGTGTGTGAGGGGAGGTGCTTGTGACTATGGTCAGTGCTGCGAGTCCTCCTTCCCACCCAGCCAGATATCCCACCATGGAACGTGCTTGCATTGCAGGGAGTGGAAGTTGTCTTTCAGGATGTCAGTCAGTGGTGTCCTGCTGTTGGTTGTTGCACAGTTGCCAGCAGGGCCTTGTGCTCCCCACAGCAGTACCCAGTGTCAGCCATCTTGTGAGTCCTTTTCCACTCCTGTGATGTGCGCATGGTTCATGGTGGTGTTGATGGGACAGTTGTGGGGGTGAGCAATATCTGTGACTACGACTCCCATGATGCTATTGTCTACACTGACTTGCCCAGCATACACAGAATTCCTTTCTTTCAGTGGTCTTCACTGTGTGTTGGTGTTGTAGTGGTGGCTACATGTCTGGATGTGTTTGTTAGTTATATTTGTGCCACTGCCTAGCTGTAGTTGTAGTTGTGTTTGTACATGTGATGACACGGTTAAATGTAACTTTGAGATGGCATGTGTTGTGTTTATCTGACTGACATGCACATTTTGGGATGATTCTGTTCTGGTTGCTGTGTAATTGCTAAGAGTGCATGGTTTGACTCTCCCCTTGACAGTGATGTGTGTGTGTATTGTGGCCGAATATTGTGTACATTTGTTGTGTACTCACCAGGCTCTGGGATGTTTTGTAGTCCATAGACGCTCACTGGCAGAAGGATGGCCCGCACCTTCTCCTCCCAGTGCCTGAGGTATACTGGCTTGGCAGGAGGGCCACTGCCGGTGTGTTGGCTCAGGAGGTAGTCCTTCTTCAGCAGCTCCCGTACCCTCCTGCGCACGTCATACCACCACCTGTTCTGGATGTCAGTCTTTGTGCGCAGACATGGTGATTGTGCGTTCACCCTGTTGATGATCCTCTCCCACATCTTTGTTTTCTGGGAGATGGGTGTCTGTTGGACCAGTGCGCCAAACAGCTGTGGCTCTACCCTGAGGAGCTCTTCTACCATGACTTCCAATTCACAATCTAGGAACTTGTGATTCTTCTTTGGGGGCATGGTGATGGGTGGTGATGGTGAGTGATGTGTGTGTTGGTGTGCAGGTGAAGGTGTGTGAGTGTGTGTTTTGCTGGGTGTATGTGAGGTAGCTATTTGTTGGTGTGCTGATGGTGTGTGGCTTGTGTGAGGGATGAGCTGTGGGTGTGTGGTTGCTGTCTGTTGAGTGCTGGCAGGTGAATAGCATTTGCAAAGGATCATGGTTGGGATTTGTGTCCTTTATATGGGTGGAGTTGTGGGTGTGTCTTTGTTCTCTGTCCCCACCCCCCCAGTATTTATTGGCTTTGTAATTGCTTGTTTGGCCTTTTTTTGTGTATTTTCCCTTAGTACCTTCTGTGCATGTTGGAAACGTTCTTGTGACCGAGTCGGCCCCTGCAGTTGTCTCGTACGGTCTTCTCCGTTTCGTTCACGCTGTGTTTGTGCTATTTTCTATGCTGCGTACGCGTCGGTCGCAGTGTTTTGTGTTACTTCGGCTCGCAGTTTTGTATGCGTGTCGGTCGTACGGCTTGTCCTCCGTCCGACTCGGTCGTGGTTTTCGCGCCTTGCATCGTACTTGGCGGTTTGGAGTTCGCGGGTACGTTTCGGTCGGATTTGTTCCGGGTGCGTGTCGGTCGGTTCGATTCGCGTGTTTTTCCGGCCGGATTGCTGTTTTCCGTGCGGTTCGGTCGTTCGGCTTGGGTTCCGTACGTGTCGGTCGGATTTTGCACGCTTTGCATCGTACTTGGCGGGTCGGGCGCCACAGGTACGTGTCGGTCGGAATTAATACCGGCTCCGAGTCGGTCGGTGCTTTTTCCGGCCCGAATCGGAATCGACCCCTCAGTCGGTCGGACTCTCACTATCCGAGTCGGTCGGAAACCATTTCCAAACCGATTCGATTGGAAAGATTTCCTAACCGCATCGTAATCGGGCCCTAAGTATAGATTACACCACCAATAGCAACTTTGCCTACCAAATAAAAAATTAATAGCCCTGGCCTATGTACCAACAACTGAAGTAGCCAACCATTATAACATACTTCTTGAAAGCCCTTTCTATCAAGCAAACAAAACTAAACTAACTCCCTTCCTAGACTATTTTGAAGACACTTCAGTGGGAAGGCTACATAGGTCAGGGCACCGTAGACAACCAAAGTTCCAAATACCCTGGTGAAACGTACATGATTGCACTCTAGCTCAAAAAGCTAAAATTAACAATGCGGTGGAAGGATGGCATAATGCCTTCCAAGACACAATAGGAAGAGGACAACCAACCCTACACAAACTAATAGAAGCTATCAAAAAAGAACAGAGCTATCTAGAGCTAAGGCTAGAGACATCTCTAATTAAAATCGGCCCTAAACTCAGTAAACAAACAAAAACAATGTTTGAATACCTAAAACACAAACCCCGACTATTTCCAAACACCAAAGGGCTAGAATACCTAGACATGATTGCTAAATCTATACTTTAAAAAAAAACAATGCTAAACATCATAAGCATTTTAAAATCACAAAACATTTAAACAACATAATTCTACTCTTTTTAAATTAATAACTATAATTATGTCATTTAAAATTTAAAAACGAACACAAAAATATATCACATAATATAATTATTAAAATAAAAAAGAAACAAACAAACCAATGTAACCAAAACATTTCCCACCCATAATAATAAAAAATAACTTACAGTTTTGTTGCAGTAGACGATCCTCAAAAACGAAAAAATCCATAGAAGATAAATTGAAAGACAAATCCATTCGAAAAGAAGGCCCCAAAAAATGCAAAAATACAACTGTAGAAAAAAGCCTCCAACGACGCAATCCTCTCAATAATGAAACCCTCAAAAACTCCAAAAATTAGGTTAAAAAACGCATAAATTTAACTGTTGAACAAAGGCTCCAAATACGCAATCCTCTCAATAACAAAACCATCAAAAACCCGTTAAGCAGCTAAAAAATGCTCCAACAAACACGAAAAATAAAAGGAAATGTAAAGTAGCTTGTTTTAAAAAACAAAATACATTTTCCTTTTAAAAAAAATAAATGCGTCGTTAGCACCATCCGTTCACAAAACGGAAAACCTACAAAGAAATAAAAAGAACACCCTCCCACAATAACATGTACAAACCCACACACATTAATATCAACATTAGAAACAGAATTAAACAACACATAACTAACACTATATAACTCTCTACTTCTATCCAACACTACGTCAAACACATAAAACACTAAACTACCAAAACAACACTTAACTACACCAAAAACATACAAATAACATCCTAACAAATCTAATTACTCTACTACTACCTCTCCCCTACCCTAAAACTACCTTAAAAGTAAATTAAAATAAACTTACCTTAACTGATGAAACACATCTCCTAACCACGAGGTTCTGTCTTCCAAAATGACCTAAAAACGAAACAGTTAGACAGAAAAGCGAGGAAATGGGAAAAAATTGGCCGCGTAATAAAAATGAAAAAAAGAATGACTCCCCATCGACAAGAATGGAGAAATAATAAAAAAAATAAAAAAAATAAATGTATATTTTTATTTATTTTAACATTTTTTTACTAATGTTAAAAAAAATATACAATAATTTGTAAAATATGCATTAAATATTATATTATCAAAACATATAATATTTAATATATATTAAAATGTATGTTTGTTTCATATACTCTAAATGTGCAACCAATATGAAAATGTTTCATTAAAAAATAAATGTTAAAATAATATATGTGTTAACAAAATTGTAAATTATTTAATATATACTTAGGGGCCGATTCTGATCTCGGCTGGTAGGGCACAGAATCGGATTCGGCTTTACCGGATCCGATTCGGAGGCCTCGTTTCCGACCGATTTGAACATGCGTCCGGGCGAGCGAGTACAATGCGAGCGTACGCAAAGTCGCTGACCGACTCGTTCGCGGGTCCGAACCGCTCTGACCGACTCGCACGGACACGACTCGCACCACGCAATGGAGACGTTCCCCGACCGAGCAAGTACGATGCGCGCCTCGAACAGTCCAACTGACTCGCGCCGTCCGGCTCCAAAGAGCAGTCGGAGCCGGACTTTGGGGGTCCGTGTCGGACCCCCCTGCATGCGTAGCCGTGCGAGTCGCACACAGGGGGGACACATGGGTCCCCCCTACATGTGCATGTACGGCGTGAGTCGGACCAACACGTACCCGCTGTAGGGGGCGCCCTTGTTCGCGACGCACCCATTGAGTCAATGGGAGCCCGTGTACGCGTCGTACGACCGGCTCCCATTGACTTCAATGGGAGTCCGACCGAATCGAGTCCGATAGCATACGTACGCATCGTACTCGTTCGGTCGGGCTGCTAGAGTCCGGTTCGGTCGGAAATCTCTCCGGATCCGGCTCGGTCGGAGAGATTTCCTGCCTGAATCGGAATCGGCCCCTAAATATTAAAATGCACAAAATATAAATTTGTAAAATACATATTATATAATTTTACAAACAAAATAAAATTATATATAATTTATTTAAAAAATTTAAAAAGAAATGTATACAAATGTTTACTTTTTGTCATAAAAAATGATAAACAATAAAAATTAAACTGTTTATAACTAAAGAACTAAAAATATATTTACTTTACTATTACATGACTATACTTCAAAAAATGTACCATTTTTAAAAACTGTTAAAAAAATATGTATGTAAAATATATTTTTAATTTTGCAATTGTACATGAAAAATGTGTTCAAATATATTATACTTTATAATAAATTCTGAATAACATAAACATTTCTGAATCATGTTTTTAATATTGTGAAAAACTGTATAACAAAACCAAATGAAAACAATTGAACTGTGAATCAAAAAAAAACACGTGTTTGCAAAGGAAAATGTTCACAATAAAAACTAACATACGTCTCCTTTCCTATTTTAATGTATATATAAACTCTAAAAAAATACATAATAAACAATAAAAAATTACTATTCCGAACTCCAAAACCAACTAAACTCAGGGAAAGTGCTGGATGATAAACTCCAAAAAATTACTATTCCAACTGCAAAACCAACTAAACTCAGGGAAAGTGCTGGATAATAAACCCCAAAAAATCACTATTCCAACTCCAAAACTAACTAAACTCAGGGAAAGTGCTGGATAATAAACCATAATCAATTACGATTCCAACTCCATAACCAACTAAACTCAAGGAAAGTGCTGGATAACAAACCCAAAAAAATTACTATTCCAACTCCAAAACCAACTTAACTCAGGGAAAGTGCTGGATAATAAACCATAATAAATTACTATTCCAACTCCAAAACCAACTAAACTCAGGGAAAATTCTGGATAATAAATCATAATAAATTACTATTCCAACTCCAAAACCAACTAAACTCAGGGAAAATGCTGGATAATAAACCATAATAAATTACGGTTCCAACTCCAAAACCAACTAAACACAGGGGAAGGGCTGGATAATAAACCATAATAAATTACTATTCCAACTCACAAACCAACTAAACTCAGGGAAAGTGCTGGATAATAAACCCCAAAAAATTACTATTCCAACCCCAAAACCTACTAAGCTCATGGAAAGTGCTGGATAATAAACCCCCAAAAATGTCCTATTCCTACCTCCAAACAAAAAAAGAAAAACACTACTTAACGCTCTCTGCACTTGGGTTGCGAGCCAGGGACAACAGACTTCACCTCCCAGGCTCCCCTGCTCCTGCCACACCGCTGATGGATCTCCACGAGCCCGGAGGCGCATACATTGAACAGAGAGCTCCCACTGCGCATAAAAGGGAACAGAGAGCTCCTGCTGTGTGGGACATGCGTGGGCCATGCCCGGGCAAAGCCTGGACCAAGGGCGGGCCCATCCATGCCCTTCACTGACCAGAGGGGGCCGGGTCAGGCCCCCCTCTAACATCTTAAAGTCAAATTTAACAGCGACTTGTGTTCCTTTACGTTTTTTATACAAGCCGAGAAGATACTGCAGCGTGCTGGTCAGGAACTGCGCTTGGGACCGCCTTATCTTGGAAGGGATCGGTGGAAGTTAATGACGCTCTTCCTACTTCACTCTTATTGAGCTTGAGTGAGTTACATCTCTTTTTTTATCCTGTTCGTGAGTTGTGCCATGTGCAGGTGGGATCAATCCTCATTATGGGCAAAAAGAAAGCTGGTGACCTTACTAGAGCAGAAATTAACGCAAAGAAACCCCGGAAACCAGGCCATAAAAAGCAAATGGTTGATCTGCACCCAAACACTGACACGCTGGCAGATATCGACCTATTAATTGAAGTAGTCAAGTCCCTATTAAAACCAATAGACTCTGACAAAGGGAAGGGCGATGCCTCAAGGGTTCCGGATATGTTTAAAAGTGTAAAATCTAAACAATTGCAGAAACCGGTTACTGGACGGCAAACAAGTCCTGCCGCCTTAGACCACCAGTGCGAGACAACTGAATCCGTTGAGGATGTAGTTACCATATTACCTAAATCTAAGCTTAAGGCTAAGGAAGCAGAACCTATGATATCATCCACCAAAACCCCTTACCCACTATTTCCTGAAATTATTATTGCCCCTAGTGTTCCCTGCCATAATCGATTTTCTCCTTTACAAACTCCTGAGGGTGTTGAAGGGCCACATTTATCACAGCCACAATCTGAAAACTGCTATGCTGATCAAACTGGAAATGGGTGCCAACAAGGCGCAGAGGTATCTACTGTGCCAGTGTCTCTACTGACATTGAAATTAAAGCTGGATCACCTGAGTAGCCTGATTGTTTCCCTAGTGGATCAAGTCTCCTTGCTACAGCAAAAAAGTTTGCAGTGCTCTTGCAATAAAGATCAACCAGCAGACTCGGCTGGAACATCTTCAAACCTCCAAGTTGACCAGATTTATTTAAAAGCACCAGCAGACTCAAATAAACCAGAGCAGACACAAAATCTTGCTGCCGCCTCAAGTGTTAAAAAGATATCAGAAATCTCTCGACTCTCAAGTGTCTCTTCTGCAAATTACCCAGCTTGATCTATAAGGTATCCAAATCAAACAGTCCCCAATAGCACGGCTATGAGAGCAGCTGATGGTGATTTGCAAAAGAGAGTAATGGCTGATGCTAATGTAATTTTTCCTTCCCACCCGGGTACCTTATATGGATCTACTTCTCATTTCCAACGAGAACATTCATTAATAACTCCAACTGACTGTAACCAAAGAAAAACAAACGAGACTCTAACACTCAATTTACATGACGCGAGTGCCCAAACTAAACTTTGGAGCCTATGAAGATACTGTTGCATTAATTAACAAAGTAATTTTCTGGTTAAGGGTAAAACGCAAGTGTCTCTCTGTAATTAGATCTGACATTTTGAGTGCTAGACAGTGTCCCTCAGATATTCCAGCCTTTGATTGCATCCAGGTTACCTTATGTGATAGCTAGCTAGCTGAGAATCTCATTAATTTTGAACTTCGGACCTGCCATCTCATGAGGAATGATCCGCTGAGAATTAGATTGAAACTATCTCCTCCAACTAACAGGATTTTGGGAAGTTCCTTAGTGCAATCTCATAATTTAACCACACAGGCTAGCCACTCAGCTCTTACTTCAAACCTAAATGCAGTCGATTGACTGAGTGTAACGCACACACAGAGTAATTGTATCTTACCTGGCATAGAATCGGCAGGTATGATAGCTGATTCTACTAATGAGGCCACTGACTCCGCTAATAATAGGAGGAGGAACACAGGCGTGGTGGAAATGATAAATTGTGTGATTTCAAAGGCAAATGTGTTTAGAAATAGGGGGGAAACACTACCTGATGCTTCCACTATCCGAGTAGGCTAAATGAAAATCCTGACAGTTATAATACTGAGGGTGGGAGAACGGCTGGTGCCACAACTACTACATCTGTGGCTGCCAGCCCATACAGCGGGTTTCGCAGGCACTCAGACACAAGCTGGCATTAGCCTAATATCCTGGAACCTGGCAGGTATTGCATCTAAGCTGGATGACCCCGATTGGCTATTTTATATCGGAGAACATGATATCTGCACATTTCAAGAGACCTGGACAACTGAAAAAAGTGTTGTTGATGGGTTCACAACTTACAGTGTAGAAGTCAAACCCCCTAGTCATTATGAGAGGGCAATCAGAGGTCTCCTGATTCTTGTTAAGAATAATGTATTCAAGTCATGTACGTCATTGCAGATAAAATGCTTAGATCTAATGGGGATTACTGCCTTGTTACCATCAGGACTTGTCTTGGCCCTTTTAAACATATATACGTAAGATCTACTGCGGCTTGTATTGAATCCCCTAATCTATCTATTCTTGAAAAAACTTTAGATTCTCTCCTCCTATATTAGTGAAGTTACAGAGGAGAAAGATGAACAGTGGGGTATTAGGGCATTAATTGGGAAACCCAGAGTAAATTTTACGGCAACTGGTCGTAAACTAGGTTCTTTAATAATGGGCAAGGGGCTGAGGGCATGTAACGGCCGTACCACTTCTGACCTTGATCGAGCCCCTAACTTTAGAAGAGGTAATCATGTGAGTGTCATTGATTTTGTTATCTTGGATGTGAGACTTTGGCCACTTTTGACCGATATGAAAGAAGATAGGTGAACTGACAGCGATCACGATTCCTTGGTGGTTTCATTGGGTGGAGCCCCCCTGGTAAGGGCATCGAATACATGTCACACAGTAGTGCCCGATCCTGTACTATCCAACTGTAGGCGTTATGTCACCTGGCCTAAAATCATGATGAATCCAACACTGTTGACACAGATATATGGGCTTTATGTCAAGTCCCTTGCAAATTGTGAAGGGGTGAACGAACAAGAAATCCCAATTTTGAATATACACAATTCACTCTTCAAAGAGCTACAACAGATATTTTATAAAGATATGGCTAGTAAGATACCAGCTTTGGGGAAAAATACTACTTGGTTTGATCCCTCTTGTAAGCAAGCTAAACGTTTTTTAAGGTCTGCTGTTCTAGAAAGCGATAGGGTCCAAACAGCTCAAGCAAGGCATGCCTATGAATCTTCAATAAAAGTGGCAAAAAAGCGATGGGATGATAGAATCTGGGAGGACATGCTAAGCCTGGTAAAAACAAATGATAACAGCCTCTTTTGGCGTACAGTGTCTCAAACTAGAGAGGAGAACGCTAAGTGCTACCAACATTTCATATCAGCTGACAAGTGGGTTTCCCATTTTTCTGACCTCTATGAGCCTAAGGAAGGTATCCCCCTAGGCTCTTATGTTAAACAATGTTATGTTAAACAAGGATTTATAGAGCGCACAGCTACTCAACAGAGTGTCCCGGCGCTAAGACAGGAGAAGCAGGTGATCTATCAAACTCCGGGTCCGGGGGGGGCCTGCTCTTTTAGGGTAATTGTTGGAACATCCATGTTTTCAGCTGTTTCCTGAAGGCCAGCAGGGTCGTGGCCTGCATGAGTGGTAATGGCAGGACATTCTATGCACGGGCAGCTTGCACTTGAAATGAGCGGCCACCGCAACGGGCTCTACAAAAGGTAGGCGTCACCATCAGATGTTGCCATAGTGCCCTCTAGGGGCTCACCTTGTTATGATACCTTACAATTTGATGGCCCAGCTGTCACCTTTAGCTTAGAGGATACTATGAACGCCATCTCAGCGCCAAAAACAGCTAAGGCACCAGGACCTGATAGAATCCCAGGGGACCTCTATAGATCGGAACCTCAGATTTCGTCACTTTATTTTAATCTGCTTTCTAATGCTATACCGTGAGGGGGGGGAGATACCCGATTCCTGCAGAGGGGCTGAGATTGTTACCATATATAAGAAGGGTGATGTTTGTGGACCCTCGAATTACAGGCCAATCTCCCTAATCGACAATGCCCAGAAGATTTTCGCTAAACCAATCCTTGATAAATTGCTCCATTGGATAGACACAAATAATATCATGTCAGATCTCCAAGCTGGGTTTCACTCTAAGATGAGCACTATAGATCAAATTTTCAGATTCACCACGCTACACTGCCAATATACCCTATTACAACGGCAGAATCTTTACGTGGCGTTTGTTGATCTTAGGGCCGCCTTTGATCTCATTCCCCGTACAAATCTGTGGTCTGTCTTAAATATGATGGGGGTCCTGGGGAACTTAATACATCTCATGTCCCAGCTGTATAGTAATAACTTTGCCCAGGTATGGTGTGGGCATGCGGGAGAGTTAACTGAATGCATCCCTACACAGCGGGGTGTACGACAAGGGTGTGTCCTTGCTCCCATGCTCTTTACTCTCTATATAAATGAAGTAACTGATATCTTGAAGAATTGCAGAAATGACTCCCCTTCACAAAATGGTAATAAGGTACCGATACTTTTATTTGCAGACGACTCCCTCCTCATTTCTAAGGCTCCAATGGATCTCCAGCTCCTTGTTGATAAATTTAGAGATTTGTGTGTGTCAAGGGGCTTGGAGCTCAATGCTAATAAAACCAAATATATGGCATTTGGAAAGGGAGCGGTTAAAAATTCAATCATACGGGCTGGGGGAGAAGCACTAGAGAGGGGGAGGAGCTTTGATTATCTAGGAGTTAAGGTAATGGAGAGCCTGAAGTGGAATGATCAGCTAAGGAAAAGTACACTACTACTTGAGCACAGAGCAAATGCTATTAATAGGCTGCATAGGCAAACAAGCTCCCGCGCAGTGTTGCCAGCCCTGGAAGTTTACCGCGGCAAAGCGAATGGGGCTGCACTATATGGAGCCGAGACTTGGGGATGTACTGACCTCTCTCAACTTACTGCTGCAGAAAATAGATTTGCCAGAAGGCTGGTCTCTGTCCGCAGTAGCACACCACTAATCCCCCTGTTCTCTGATTTATGGTTTAAAAGAAATGCAGATTTGGCCGCCCTTAGACCACTTGTTTACTGGGTTTGATTATGGGTCACTCCAGAGTTAAAGGAATTTAGAGATTGCCTTGTTGAATTGTTATGTATTTGGAGTGCCAAATCAATACCTTGGGTCAAATTTGTTTCTGACTGGTTTAATAAGCTGGGACTGATAAGGCTATGGATCATTCCAGAAAGAATGCGTAAGACTGATTTTAGTATCATGAAATCTAGTTATTGGATTTACATTCAAGATACTCATTTAAATAACCAATTAACTGGTACATTAACAAATAGATTTTTAGATATTAAACCGCTTTCTCATTATGAGGAATTTTTAAATTTCGTTACTTCCCCTCTAGCTAAAAGTCTTTATATCCGTTTTCCACTTAGCACTTTACCCCTGAGATCAATAACTAGTCAATGGCATAAGGCCCTCGGCCCTAGCATTTGTCCGGCGTGTGGGCTGGCAGACGAAGATGAGGCCACATATTATTTTTCTGTCCTAGTTATCATGGCCCAAGCCGGAAATGGATTATTCCAATATGTCGAAATCGGAAATTGACAAAATATTTAGTGGCTTTTAGAATTTTAAAGAGTGACACCACCCCAGTAATAGTCATTGCTATGAGCACATTTTTACAGGCAGTCTGGCACAAATGTGGCAGACTACTGCTTGTGCCTTCAAGTGACTAGGTCAAATTTTTTAACTACTGTTTTATTCTGACAATATTCATTCTATATATAGAGTTGAAATATAATTTTTATGTGTTTTTATGTACTTGTTGCTTAATTTGCACAGAGCTCTGCTTGACTTTTGCTCTTATTTTGCACAAGTAATGGCTAAAGGAAATGAATTCTGAGTAGTATTGTTTTTAAATGAATTGTGTTGTGACATGTCTTAAAATAGTTTTTTGATGTATTTTCGCAATGTTTTGCACATGTGCATTTTGATGATACTTGGCTACCGAATAAAGTGTATTACTACTACTAATACTACTTAATAAACGAATTACAAATATAGAAAAATAAAAAATAATTTTAAAAAGATGTAATTACATTTTATTAACAAAATTACAAATTTAACACAATTTTTTAAAAACTGTCACAAATAGTTTTAAATAACATTTAAAATAAAAAATTCTTAAACATTATAATTATTTCAAGAGTTGTAATAAAAAATTTGAAAGAGCCCTTCTCACAAAAATAAAAAAATATAAATATTAAATTCTAAATTACAAAAAAATTTAAATATTTAAAAATTCTAAATTATCCAATTTTTTAAACTAAAAATAATTCAAAAAAAATAAAATAATAATTGTTAAATTACATTTGGAAATAATAAACTAATCATATTTTTTTTATGTTTTTAATTTAAAAAAAATTCTAAAATATTTCACACAATTTACATCAAAATATTAACACCCAAAAAAATTCAAACTTTTTAAAAAGATAAAAATTTACATTTGTTTTGTCAAAATTATTTAAATTTCTTTTTAAAAATGTTAATAACATTTTTGTAACCAACATTCTTAAATTACTTCCCACCCTTATCCCCTATAAACCCAACATCCCGCTACTAAATTTTTACATGAAATAAAAAATATAAACAAAATGTAATAAATATTTTTAAATTACCCCCACCCTTATCCCCTATAAACCCAACATCCCGCTCCTAAAAATTGATTAAAAAACATTAAAAACAAACATTTTGACATAAAAAATACATTTAAAATATAAAATATCTAATACCAAATTAATTTAAAAAAATCAACATTAAACAAACACAAAAACAAAAAAAATTGATATTATTTACAACTATATATTTGCCATCGATATTTACAAAATCGATATTTCTACATTACACAAAAATCGATATTTTTAACAACGAAAAAACTTACCTTGATATTTTACACCATCGATATTCTTGACTCGATATTCGTGCACTTCGATATTTCGGCATCGATATTCTGTCTCTGCACCCTTCATAACTTAGGGGCTGATTACGATGGTGGAACAATTGCCACTGCCGGGCCGGCGGTGAGGTCCGCCGGCCCTGTGGACCGCCATTCTCCGACCGCCATATTACAATGGCGGTGGGATCCAGACCGCAACCGAGGCGTAGGCAAAGCCCGTCCGCCACGGAACCGCCACAGGCAATCGTTATGATTGCCTGGCAGAGCGGTCAGCATGCTCACAATGGTGGCGGAGCCAAGCAGGCTCCGTCCGCTGAATTACGATGCAGGCGGAAGCCAGCCTTTCCGTGGTGGGTGAACCGCCATTGAAAGGCTGGCGGGGATTGGTTTTGTGGGCCCGTTGCGGGCCCCCCCTGTGTTGGGGGAGGTGTGGGTGCACTGGGGGGGTACCATTTTACTGCACCATGTGGCAGGCACAGTGTAGTGCCTGCCACGTAGTGCAGTGCAATGCACAACTTGCTCTTTTCGACATCGTGGCGGTGCTGCCGTCAGCAGCCACCGCCGCAATGTTAACGGTGTGGAATCTGACCGCAGCGGTGGCGATCCCATCCTAATCGGGTAGGCGGGACCACCACATGCATGGCAGACGGTCCCAAACACTGCTACGATAGCAGGCGGACCAAGTCCGCCCGCCATCGTAATCAGCCCCTTAGTTCTAGCATTAGTACAAGTCAGTTTACAGTAGAACCAATCGGTAGATCCTCCTTGGAAGATCAAATGCTCCATGAGGATAAGGAAGTCACAAATGGAAATACAAAAACCTCAGAATAAATTCTAAATACAGTGGAAGAGTTAATTCTGCCCCATTCCACCCCAAAACTATCTTAAAGTTAGAAACACCTAGGGGGCCTGGTGGTCCCCCACAATCCCAGCAGGGCAATTTTGAAAATATATGGGTGTGGTCACCTACTTGGCTGCCAAATGAGGACCAAATAAGAACAACAACCAATATGTTCTTTCAGCTGGAAAGAAAGAAAGAAAAGAATAGAAAAAAAGATCTAGAAACATTGGCTGAGACGGTCACAGGGCCCTCTGATGATGATCATGTAGAAAACAAAAACAGCATGTCATCCCAAAATTTTCTTGATATGTCTCCTCTTGAGCACTTGGTTAATTCAGTAATTCTGAATTATGAAGGAGCTTATACTATTGGACCCAAAAATATACACCAGCTGCAGCAAAGTGAACGGAACAGTCAGACTGACATCTTCAAAACATTACTTCACACGCTACAATCCTCAACTGAGGCACTTTCTATGCAATCAGATAAACTAGATATTCAGATCAAACTAATGAATGTTATAGCTTCTTTTATTACAAGTATAAATACCAAGCTAGAAAATTTAACTAACTTAATAACTAGAGTTCAAGCAGTCTATTTGCCACTACAAGAAACCTGCCCATGCAGTATAATCGACAAACTAAGCTCCCTCCCAGCAATATTAGAACAAGTGTTACATCTTAAAAATGAGAAAAATATCAACAGCTCAGTTGCTAAGCCAGATAAAGGGGCAAATGCCCATATAGAGCAACAAAGGCTCCCCACGACTATTGTGCATAGAAAGGAAGTAGAAGTACACCAAGACAAGCTGAATAAAAAAAGGGGTTACTGAGCAATCATTGGGAAAATTAACATTGGATCATCCTACAACTACAATACACACAAAAAGACAAAGAAAGTGGTAAAGAAAAGCAAGAAACAAAAAAAAATACAAATCAATCAAATTTGTTAATACTAAAAGTATATCCCATATTTGAGGCCACGTTGAATGGGAACCGTAAACTCTGCACATCGAATAATTTCTAACTAACCAATAGGGAGCTTAGCATATCAGAAGACGCTTGTTTACTGCAAGGATCAGGTGAGGATCCTTTACCAATAGAAGATCTGAAAAAAACATACAAAAAACAACACAATGACTGATATATCCAAACCAATAGTTAGGGACACTACCGACATAAAATTTGGAGAGATAATAGCTGATGGAAAACGGGTAACACCCTCTAGCCAAGAAACAGGAGGCAGAAGAGGAATAGGAGCAATTGATCAACATTCTTTTACAAGAGACTGCACACAAGGAAGCAGACAAGAATCAACCTCTGTTATCACCCAGAACTCTGGGGCTACAAGACATACCACAGTGAGCAACCAATCAAAAACGTATAAGAATGACACTAAGGTACGTCATGAAGCACAGAGAGTGAGCCCCCGATTGTCCAGGAAAACTAGAAATTGACACATAGAAAGTGCCCTGGGATCAAGTTGTTAAAACAAAGAAAAGTACGGAGACTGAAGAGAGTTTTCGGTTCACCATTAAAAATGTTAATATACAGAACGTTTGAAAAGCAGTCCCGCTTTCTCACGAAAAGCAGGATTAGTCCATTATTCAACAACAAGTAATACATGAACTGCAACTAAAACCAGAATATGAATCTCAGGGTTGATATGACATATTAAATGGGGGGACATTCTAAAATTAACAGTAGAGATTCCAGCACTGAAAAATACAGTATCTTCAAATCTCCTGACAGTAGAGTTCCTCCCAATGGAAGACCAAAAACACAAGGAATATATCTGCACTACATGGCAAACAGGACAAATAGTGCAATATATTTTGGAATGCTCAAGCCAATTTGAAACATGGGGCATAAAACTTATCAAACCGTCACCAATAAGTTTTCCCTCAGCTGTTTTCAATAAAACTAATTGCCAAACTCAAACCAGCTACTTATAAGACTTCACTATATTCAGTTCTTCAGAGTGCCAAAGGAGGAAGCTTGAATTAAAAAATAATGACCAATGATTAAAAGGACCAGCACAAGTCTTACAGCTCAGGTAAAAGATGATGGGCTTGGCTACCAGAGACTCTTAACATTAATAGAGTACAATGACTGAGCAGGGGAAAAAATATTGCAGGAGCAAAAAAGTGGCTGGAAGAAAGACTGGGAACTTTATGATATAATAGCCCTCCAAGAAACCTGGGCTCTAGAAAACCTACCCATAAGGGGCTTTATTTACTTTAGCCTACCTGCAGAAAAAACAGAGCAGTATGGGCGCCCTAAAAGAGGATAGGTGATCTATGTGTCAGCAGCCTTAAACATTAAACTCGAACAGCTAACTTAGCCAGATCCTGGTATACAATTAGTCAAGTGTACAGCTGATAGTCCACTTAAATCAAACACACTGCTGCTAATAAACACATAAGTGCATCCCAATGCGTATCACAACTATCACAGATATAAGATTATACTTCCCATTTTGGGAGATACTTTTAACTGGAGATTTCAACTGCAATTTAATATATACTCCAGAGGAAGATGAGACTTTAACAGCAGATAATACTTACTGGTGCATTCTGCCTCAGTATCTGTCAACAACAGCTAGACCAGACCGCATAGGCCAGTCCCTAATTACAGCATTGGAATATCTAGCAATGAAGATATTAAATGGCAGAACATATGACAATACCCCTCCAAAATTTACATTCCATGGTTCCCATGCACTGTCAATTTTAGATTACACAATAGTCAAGCTACCATTGATGCCACTACTTTTACTATATTCAATCGAATACACTACCAAGAGTGATCATTCGTATCAAAGCATTCAATTCAACCTAACTTTACCAAAGCACAAAGAAGCAACTATAATTGTTGGTAGCATAAATACAATCAATTTAAGGCAACTTAAATGGACAAATGACTCCCTAGAAGAACTGCAACATACAGTACAGGAACAAATATTGGCGATTCCCATAAAGCAACATGATAATATAGATGCTGGGATGAAATTTACCTCAAATTTAATACCTCTGATGTCGATTGTACAAAGCCAAAACTAAAAAAAAAAAAAAACAGGATAAATGATCGCCCGTTCACTCAAGTCCCTGAAACAAAAAGTAAAGAAAGTGGCCGGGAAGCTAAAACCTTTTGCTCGTGATGAGCTGGCATGGGAAAAAGTCAGGCTATTACGGAAAGAATAAAAAAAAACTATGGGCATTAAAAAAAGAGAAGGAAGATATATTCTGGGCCAAACTACTGTATAGTGCATAGCAAGTCCATTCAAGTAAATTGTGGGATGCAATAAACAAGCTGAATAGACCAAATAATGTGCTTTTATCTAATGTCCAGGAACACAATTGGATCAACTTTCTTTCCGAGAGGTTTATGGGGGAACCCTTATCTGTATGCCATATGGCCAGCACAATAGCCCACAGTGATGGAGTAGGATTGGATACAATCATCAATCCAAGTAATGGACAAGACGTCGTGGGCTTATGTCCATCACATGGCATAAATTATCAGAACAACCAGGTTGAAGTTTTAACTAATATAATAAGGAAGGGCAGAAAGGAAGGAGCGCCAGGACCTAACGGCATCCCACAAGTGATCTTTTCAAACAACCCAGTATTTTGGAGTAACCGACTATATGTTCTGTATAAAGAAATAGAGCTACTAAACAAAATACAGTGAAATTGGCAAGGCTCAATTATCTCCCCAATCTATAAAGGAGGCAAGAGAACGAGCCCAGGAAACTATAGGCTCATAGCGCTTCAAGACGTGGAAGCAAAGTACTATGCTTCGCTGATCCTTAAAGTTCTGGTTGACTGGTCTGAATCTAAGAATTTGCTCCCAGCTAATGAAACAGGATTCAGAAAAGCAATCGGAACTATCACAAACATACTTGCACTGTCACTAGTCGCTGAAAAAAGCAAATGCAATAAGCAAAATCTTTATCTTTGCTTTATCGACCTGAAAGCAGCATTTGTCAGCATGGATCGTAATAGTCCATGGAGAAAGCTAAGAACCTGGGATATCCCAGACACAATTCTGAAAAGAATATTGTTACTTTATACTACTACATGGATGAGAGTTAAACTGGGAGATGGCTCAAGACTGTCAAGAGAACTGACCACAAATAAAGGCCTTAAACGTGGATGCATCCTGGCACCACATCTCTTTAATCTGTTCTTGTCAGACTTGTCACCGCGACTTGCAGAGATTAACTCTCAACCGCCACATTTAGGAAATCGACTTCTATCACATCTGTTATATGCAGACGCCAAAGTACTTATGAGTCAAATAAAAGTAGGTCTTCAGAGGTTGTTTAATGAAACACATATGTATGTTACGGCCAATAACCTAGAAATTAATACATAAAAAATGAAGACCATGCAGATCTGCATCCATCCTCCGCCTGCCTTGAATATCTGGCTAAATGGGAAGGTGCTGGAACAAGTGACCAGTTGCAAGTATTTGGGAGCATACATTGACAGCAGGTTTACACATCAAGTGCAAAAAAACTACATGTCGCAAAAATCAAGGGCATTATTATTTGCACTTACCACTCTGGCAAACAAAATTAAATGGCCCATCATTTAAACCATTGATTGCAGTAAAAGTGGCAAAATTGCTTCCTACAATATCCTATGCGAGTGTCATCCAGTACGGAAAAGATTCTACAGTGATAAATAGCTGCTGGTCAATTCATATAAATCTGTTTTCCAAATACCTAAGTCTGCCTCACCAGCGCAGGTACGCCTAGAATTTGGCCTGATTAATAAAACTGTAGGTAGACTGTACTCTTCAATAAAGTGCTGGTATAAAATAAAACAAAATTAATTAAGCTCTATGGGAAGAGGTTTGAAAAAAGCAAAGATTCAACATATGATCAGTATCTGTTCAAAGCTCTAGCATTAACCAACTCAGCGGAGCTCTGGAATAAGAAACTCTCCTTTGGTACTTTTAAGCGCACTTTAACTAAAGTAGCGAAACTTCATTTGTCACTACTTGACAAGGATATTTTTAGTTCCAGATCACATAGTTGGATGGTGATTAAAAATTACAAAACCCTTCAACCGGCCACCTACCTGGGTCAAACATTTTCGACAAGAATAAAAAAACATCTGACGGCAATCCGCTTTGGCCAACTACCATCACTGGTCGACAAACCATCCTGGATTTATAGTGGGCCTATAACATCTAGACTCTGTGGTGGTACCAAAGAGGACTTCATTCACTCAATCTGTTGCATTTGTTGGTGACCCTGAAGGAAAATTGTGCCCTTGGACTTCTGTGGACTGGTCTGGTTTGTGGGTGCTCCAGGAATGGTTACCACTCCTGCTGGACACACAGGTACCCAGAAAGTGGCTGAAGGCACGTGGGTGCTTGAGGAGTGCTGGGAGGTTGCATGGTTTACCTTGGGGACAATGGGGTACTGCTGGCAAGAACATCCTGTCAGGAGACTAAGAAGGGCAGGAAGATAGTACAGGTGCAGGTCGTAACACCAAGCTGCTCCAAAAATGGTAAAGAAGCAACAGTCCTAAACACACAAAAGTCCGTCTGGCTGTGCATCAACAAGAAGAGAAGAAGATAGAAATAGAGTCTTTGTAGTGATTATGGAGAAAGAGGGAGACATTCTTTTCAGGACAAGAACCCTCACTCACAGTTAGGTGACATGCTTCATCATATGGGTTCCCTCCTCACACTGTGGTGTGGGCTACGACTCCCCGAGGGGAGGAGCTGAGGTGTTTTCTCAGAAGATGAGCGTAAGAGAATCCAGGTGAATGAGGGGCAGAGGGCAGAGAAGGTGAAAAAGTGATTTAAAAATGTCTCTCTGGATCCACTGTATTTTTATTGGGTGGTCACAAGGACATGATTAAAAAGCAGGAGGGCTAGAGATTCAGCACAAATACCATAGTTCAAGGTCAACATGTTTCTGCCATTTGTTGGTCCCCTAAAGGGATCCAGAGGCATTTGTCAGGACCTAAACCAAATAGTTACTCTGCATATGTGATAAAAAATAATAAGGAAAGGTATACTGGCCACCACTGGAACTGGGCGGTCAGTTGTTCAACGACCCTCTTCCCTTCAGAGGGATTCATTTACTGCGAAAAAAATGTCATGTTGTTACAGTTAACCATGTTCAATTGTTGTGAAACATTATACATTGTGTACTCTATTTGAATGTGTTTTAATCATGCTTACCTATGGTGCGATATTTCAATCTCACTCTCTGTGCTCTTGTACCATCTCGTGTTGCCCAGATGAAAGGACCATCCAGACCTGCTGAACATCATCCAGTGACTGTGTGTTTCTATAAAGTTTAAATATGTTTTATATATAAATATATGCCAAGGTGTATTGAAGTATGAGTGGGTGTATGAGTGTCTGAATAGATGATTTAGTAGGTGCGTGACTGACTGTATAAGTGAGTGATTAAACGTGTCTTACTGAATGCATGAGTTAGTGAGTAAACTGTTTAAATGTCTGTATCAGTCTGTCAGTTGGTGTGTAACCAGCTGCATGGGTTGGTGAGTAGCTACATGAGTGTCTATATGAGTTATTGATTGGTTGTCTGAGTATCTGTATGGGTGCCTGAGTGTCTGTGTGGGTGGATGGGGGGTGTGTGACTCTGTGCATAGATGTGTGAGTGGGTAATTCACTGGGTGTATTGGTTCAAGAGTGTATCTGTGAAGGGCTGTATGGGTGGGTGAGTGTGTGTATGGGTGTGTTGCTGAGTGAATGGATGTCTCAGTGGTACATGTGTGAGTAACTACATATGTGAAAGGCAGTATATGTGAGTGTTGGAGTATATAAATCACTATATGTGAGAGTGAGTGATTGTGAGAGTGGCTGTATGGATGAGTATGTGCTTGTATCAGTGATTGTATAAGAGAGTAAGTATGTGTTAGTATCTGTATGAATAAGTGAGGTGGTGTGTGTATAACTGTATAGGTGAGTAAATGGGAGTGTGATTGATTCTTTGCATGACTGACTAGGTGTGTGAGTAACTCTATGGATGAGTGGCGGTGTGTGAGTGTCTGTATAGGTGTATGAGTGCATATGATAGTGCTGTATTGACGAGTGACTGCATGTATGAGTGACTGTATGGGTGAATGAGTGGATGTGTGGATAGACCTAGGAATCAGTGAGTGGGTATGTAGTAACTGGTATTGGTGTGTCTATGGTTTCAAAAATGGTAGTCTGTATTTTAGAGTGGGTGTATCAAAGGTTATATTAGGGTGTGAGGAGGTACATCAGATTATCACGTGGATGATGTCATCAGTGATGTCATCAGTGATGCCATTTGAGATGTCATCAGTGATGTCATCAGAGATGTCACTGACCATGTCATGAATGATGTAATATGTGACGTCATCAGCAGTGCATTGCGGGGGCGCGAGTTATAGTTAGCTCAACTATAACGTCCGAATTGCTCTGGTTTTGTACGAGTGAAATGTCCAACTAACTATAACATCCCTGAAACCTATGGTTTTTTCAGTGAATTTCTAAGGTTTTTTAAATGCTAATTTCTAACTATAACGTCCCTGAAACCTATGGTTTTTTCAGTGAATTTCAAAGGTTTTTTAAATGATAATTTCTAACTATAACGTCCCTGAAACCTATGGTTTTTTCAGTGAATTTCAAAGGTTTTTTAAATGCTAATTTCTAACTATGCCTACAGAGGTAGGACATGTGCAGAAAGAGGAAGAAAAACACAGAAAGAAGCAAGAGAAATGCAGAAAGAGGCAACAGAAGTCCAGAAAGACGAAGAAAGGTGCAGAAAGAAGCAAGAGATATGCAGAAAGAACCAACAGAGGGGCAGAAAGAGGCCTTGTTGCAAAGTCATCCTGTGCCCCCAACGTTTTGCTGACTGGTACTGGTGGTAACTGACTCTGACTAACCAGGCCCAGAGCCAGTGCTATGCTGAAAGACACTTAGGATACAGTGAAAACATCTACATACACTAGGGTACACTATGGGTTGGGGTACCCCTGTGATTGGCGTGACATCCCCTGTAAGGCCCTAGTACATAATAGGGCAGGGGGATTAAAACTACCTCTAAGTCAGGGGTGCAGAAAGAGGCAAGAGAAGTGCAGAAAGAAGCAACAGGTGTGCAGAAAGAGGCAAGAGGGGTGCAAAAAGAGGGAAGAGGGGTACAGAAAGAGGCACGAGGGGTGCAGAAAGAGGTAAGAGGGATACAGAAATTTGCAAGAGAGGTACAGAAAGAGGCAGGAGGGGTGCAGAAAGAAGGAAGAGAAGTGCAGAAAGAGGCAAGAGAATTACTGAAAGAAGCAACAGAGGTGTAGAAAGAAGCAAGAGAAGTGCAGAAAATGGCAAGTGAGGTGCATAAAGAAGCAAGAGCAGTGCAGAAAGAACCAACAGAGGTGCAAAAAGAGGCAAGAGGGGTGCAGAAAAAGGTAGGAGGAGTACACAAAGAGGCAAGAGAGGTACAGAAAGAGGCAGGAGGGGTACAGAAAGAAGGAAGATAAGTGCAGAAAGAAGTAACAGAGGTGCTGAAAGAGGCGCAAAGGGTGCAGAAAGAGCAAGAGAAGTGCAGAAACAGAGGTACAGAAAGAGGCAAGAGTGGTGCAGAAACAGACAGGAAAGGTGCAGAAAGAGGGAACAGGGGTACAGAAAGAGGCAAGAGAGGTGCAGAAAGAGAAAAGAGGGGTGCAGAAAGAGGCAAGAGATCTGCAGAAAAAAGCAACAGAGGTGCTGAAAGAGGCAAGTGAGGTGCAGAAAGGGGCAAGAGATCTGCAGAAAAAAGCAACAGAGGTTCTGAAAGAGGCAAGTGAGGTACAGAAAGAACCAAGAGAGGTGCAGAATGAGGCAATAGAAGTGCAGAAAGAAGCAACAGAGGTACAGAAAGAGGCAAGAGGGGTGCAGAAAGAAGCAAGAGCAGTGCAGAAAGAAGGAAGAAAAGTGCAGAAAGAAGTAACAGAGGTGCTGAAAGAGGCGCGAAGTGTACAGAAAGAGCAAGAGAAGTGCAGAAAGAGGCAACAGAGGTACAGATAGAGGCAAGAGAGGTGCAGAAACAGACAGGAAAGGTGCAGAAAGATGGAACAGGGGTGCAGAAAGAGGCAAGAAAGCTGCAGATAGAGAAAAGAGGGGTGCAGAAAGAGGCAAGAGATCTGCAGAAAAAAGCAACAGAGGTGCTGAAAGAGGCAAGTGAGGTACAGAAAGAAGCAAGAGAGGAGCAGAAAGAGGCAATAGAAGTGCGGAAAGAAGCAACAGAGGTGCAGAAAGAGGCAAGAGGGGTGCAGAAAGTGGAGAGAGAAGTGCAGAAAGAAGCAAAAGAGGTGCTCAAAGAGGCAAGAGGGATGCAGAAAGAGGCAAGAGCAGTGCAGAAAGAACCAAGAGAAGTGCAGAAAGAAGCAACAGAGGTGCAGAAGGAGGCACGAGAGGTGTAGAAAGAAGGAAGAGAAGTGCAGAAAGAAGCAACAGAGGTGCTGAAAGAGCCACGAAGGGTGCAGAAAGAGGCAAGAGAAGTGCAGAAAGAAGCAACAGAGGTACAGAAAGAGGAAAGAGTGGTGCAGAAAGAGAGAAGAGTGGTGTAGAAAGAGGCAAGAGAGTTGCACAAAGAGGGAAGAGTGGTGCAGAAAGAGGCAAGAGGGGTGCAGAAAGAAGCAACAGAGGTGCCGAAATAGGCAAGAGAGGTGCAGAAAGAAGCAAGTGAAGTGCAGAAAGAGGCAACAGAGGTGCAGAAAGACGCAAGAGAGGTACAGAAACAAGCAAGAGAAGTGCAGAAAGAGGCAAGAGAGTTGCTGAAAGAAGCAACAGAGGTGTAGAAAGAAGCAAGAGAAGTGCAGAAAGAGGCAAGTGAGGTATAGAAAGAAGCAAGAGCAGTGCAGAAAGAACCAACAGAGGTGCAAAAAGAGGCAAGAGGGGTGCAGAAAGAGGTAGGAGAGGTGCACAAAGAGGCAAGAGAGGTACAGGAAGAGGCAAGAGGTGTGCAGAAAGAAGGAAGAGAAGTGCAGAAAGAGGCAAGAGAATTGCTGAAAGAAGCAACAGAGGTGTAGAAAGCAGCAAGAGAAGTGCAGAAAGAAGCAATAGAGGTACAAAAAGAGGCAAGAGTGGTGCAGAAAGAGGGAAGAGAGTTGTAGAAAGAGGCAAGAGAGTTACACAAAGAGGGAAGAGGGGTGCAGAAAAAGGTAGGAGGAGTACACCAAGAGGCAAGAGAGGTACAGAAAGAGGCAGGAGGGGTGCAGAAAGAAGAAAGATAAGTGCAGAAAGAAGTAACAGAGGTGCTGAAAGAGGCGCAAAGGGTGAAGAAAGAGCAAGAGAAGTGCAGAAAGAGGCAACAGAGGTACAGAAAGAGGCAAGAGAGGTGCAGAAACAGACAAGAAAGGTGCAGAAAGAGGGAACAGGGGTACAGAAAGAGGCAAGAGAGGTGCAGAAAGAGGTAGGAGAGGTGCACAAAGAGGCAAGAGAGGTACAGGAAGAGGCAAGAGGTGTGCAGAAAGAAGGAAGAGAAGTGCAGAAAGAGGCAAGAGAATTGCTGAAAGAAGCAACAGAGGTGTAGAAAGAAGCAAGAGAAGTACAGAAAGAAGCAATAGAGGTACAGAAAGAGGCAAGAGTGGTGCAGAAAGAGGGAAGAGTGGTGCAGAAAGAGGGAAGAGAGTTGTAGAAAGAGGCAAGAGAGTTACACAAAGGGGGAAGAGGGGTGCAGAAAGAGGCAACAGGGGTGCATAAAGAAGTAAGTGAGGTGCAGAAAGACACAAGAGAGGTGCAGAAAGAGGCAAGAGAGGTGCAGAAACAGGCAAAAGAAGTGCAGAAAGAGTCAAGAGAATTGCTGAAAGAAGCAACAGAGGTGTAGAAAGAAGCAAGAGAAGTGCAGAAAGAGGCAAGTGAGATGCAGAAACAGGCAAGAAAGGTACAGAAAGAGGGAAGACGAGTGCAGAAAGAGGCAACAGGGGTGCAGAAAGAAGCAAGACAGGTGCAGAAAGAAGCATGGGAAGTGCAGAATGAAGCAACAGGGGTGCAGAAAGTGGCAAGAGAAGTGCAGAAAGAGGCAACAGAGGTGCAGAAAGACGCAAGAGAGGTACAGAAACAAGCAAGAGAAGTGCAGAAAGAGGCAAGAGAGTTGCTGAAAGAAGCAACAGAGGTGTAGAAAGAAGCAAGAGAAGTGCAGAAAAAGGCAAGTGAGGTATAGAAAGAAGCAAGAGCAGTGCAGAAAGAACCAACAGAGGTGCAAAAATAGGCAAGAGGGGTGCAGAAAGAGGTAGGAGAGGTGCACAAAGAGGCAAGCGAGGTACAGGAAGAGGCAAGAGGTGTGCAGAAAGAAGGAAGAGAAGTGCAGAAAGAGGCAAGAGAATTGCTGGAAGAAGCAACAGAGGTGTAGAAAGAAGCAAGAGAAGTGCAGAAAGAAGCAATAGAGGTACAGAAAGAGGCAAGAGTGGTGCAGAAAGAGGGAAGAGAGTTGAAGAAAGAGGCAAAAGAGTTACACAAAGAGGGAAGAGGGGTGCAGAAAGAGGCAACAGGGGTGCAGAAAGAAGTAAGTGAGGTGAAGAAAGACACAAGAGAGGTGCAGAAAGAGGCAAGAGAGGTACAGAATGAGGCAAAAGAAGTGCAGAAAGAGTCAAGAGAATTGCTGAAAGAAGCAACAGAGGTGTAGAAAGAAGCAAGAGAAGTGCAGAAAGAGGCAAGTGAGATGCAGAAACAGGCAAGAAAGGTACAGAAAGAGGGAAGACGAGTGCAGAATGAAGCAACAGGGGTGCAGAAAGAGGCAAGAGAAGTGCAGAAAGAAGCAACAGAGGAGCAGAAGAAGGCAAGAGAACTGCAGAAAGAGGCAAGAGAGTTGCAGAAACAGGCAAAAGAGGTACAGAAAGAGGGAACAGAGGTGCAGACAGAGGCAAGAGAGGTGCAGAAACAGGTAAAAAGGGTGCAGAAAGAGGAAAGAGGGGTGCAGAAAGTTGCAAGAGAGGTGCAGAAAGAAGCAAGAGCAGTGCAAAAGAACCATCAGAGGTGCAAAAAGAAGCAAGTGAGGTGCAGAAGGAGGTAAGAGAACTGCAGAAAGAGGCAAGAGAGTTGCAGACACAGGCAAAAGGGGTGCAGAAAGAGGGAACAGGTGGGCAGACTGAGGCAAGAGAGGTGCAGAAAGAGGGAAGGAGGTGCAGAAAAAGGCAAGAGGGGTGCAGAAATTTGGAGAAGAAGCCAGAGCAGTGCAGAAAGAACCAACAGAGGTGCAGAAAGAGGCAAGAGGGGTACAGAAAGATGCAAGTGAAGTACAGAACGAACCAAAAGAGGTGCAAAAAGAACCAACAGAGGTGGAAAAAGAAAGCGGCAAGAGGGGTGCAGAAAGAGGAAGAGAACTGCAGAAAGAAGCAACATAGGTGGAAAAAGAAAGAGGCACGAAGGATGCAGAAAGAGACAAGACAGGTGAAGAAAGAAGTAACAGAGGTACAGAAAGAGGCAAGAGTGGTCCAGAAAGAGGGAAGAGAGGTGTAGAAAGAGGCAAGAGAATTGCACAAAGAGGAAAGAAGGGTGCAGAAACAGGCAAAAGGGGTGCAGAAAGAAGCAAGTGAGGTGCAGAAAGAGGCAAGAGAGGGGCAGAAAGAGGCAAGAGTGTTACAGAAAGAGGCAAGTGAAGTGCAGAAGGAGGCAAGAGAACTGCAGAAAGAGGCAAGAGAGGTGCAGAAAGAGGCAAGTGAGGTGCAGAAAGAAGCAAGATAAGTGCAGAAAGAAGCAACAGAAGTGCAGAAAGAGGAAAGAGGGGTGGAGAGAGAGGCAAGAGGGGTGCAGAAAGAAGCAAGACAGGTGCAGAAAGAAACAAAAGAAGTGCAGAAAGAAGGAACAGAGGTGCAGAAAGAGGCAAAAGGGGTGCAGAAAGACGTAAGAGGGGTACACAAAAAGGCAAGAGAGGTGCAGAAAGAGGGAAGAAGGGTGCAGAAAGAGGCAACAGAGGTGCGGAAAGAGGCAAGAGAGGTGCAGAAAGTAGAAGAGATTTTCAGAAAGAGGCAAGAGAAGTGCAGAAAAAGAAAGACATTTGCAGAAAGAAGCAACAGAAATGCAGAAAGAGGCAAGAGAGGCGCAGAAGGAAGCAAGAGTGGCTTGCACACCATTAGTACCAATTTAACACCCAAATTTAGCAATAAGCAGCAGGTGACCATTCTAGGTTTGCAAAGTGCCTTCCACCACGCTGTGACACTTGTCGCTACACTTTTGGTAAAGTTTGAGCCGTTTGAGCTAGAAACAAGGCTTTTTTTGTTCAAATCTGCAGATTAGGGAGCAGATGATGGATTAGGTTTCCTGCTCTCGTGTCCAAAAAGCAAAGCAGAGTTTGCTATGACAGGGCGGGAGCCGTGCTTCCGCCCTTTCATAGCAAACAGCAATGTCCCGGGGGTGGGCACCCCGGGACATTGCAGGAGCCGACCCTTGGGGGGTGGCAGTCCCAAGGGCCATCGAGGGCTCCAGGAGGGGTCCGCGTGGCCCTCCTCCCTAAATTTGCATAGCCCCAGGGAGCTGGTGGTCCCTGGGGTATGGGGGGGCCAGCAAGGCCCCCGCCTCATAATTACAAATGCCCCAGGGAGGTGGTGGTCCCTGGGGCAGCGTGGGGGGGTTGGGACCCCCACGCATTTATTCATTAATCCCCAGGGAGGTGGCGGTCCCTGGGGCTGCGGGGGGCCACGTGCCCCCCGCATTCAATTAACTAAGCCCTGGGGAGGTGGCGGTCCCCAGGGCTGCAGGGGCCCCCCATGGGCCCCCGCAAATTAATTAGTGATTGCCCCCGGGACCTGGCCCACCCAGGGGCTTACAGATAACAAAGCGCGGGAGCCTGTGCTTCGTTTTTTTTTATTTTCTCATCCGGATTCGCACACCCAGCGTGAATTTGGCTGTTTTTTTTACAAAAAATGCTTTTTTGGGGCCTGGGGGTCCTTGTGGGACCCCTGAGCAGGCCTAGGGGATCAGGGTGTTTCTACCCTGCCCCCTTTTCTTCATTTTTCACTTTTTTTCCCCCTTTTATTTGTTACTCATTCCCCGTACAAATCTGTGGTCTGTCTTAAATATGATGGGGGTCCTGGGGAACTTAATACATCTCATGTCCGAGCTGTATAGTAATAACTTTGCCCAGGTATGGTGTGGGCATGCGGGAGAGTTAACTGAATGCATCCCTACACAGCGGGGTGTACGACAAGGGTGTGTCCTTGCTCCCATGCTCTTTACCCTCTATATAAATGAAGTAACTGATATCTTGAAGAATTGTAGAAATGACTCCCCTTCACAAAATGGTAATAAGGTACCGATACTTTTATTTGCAGACGACTCCCTCCTCATTTCTAAGGCTCCAATGGATCTCCAGCTCCTTGTTGATAAATTTACAGATTTGTGTGTGTCAAGGGGCTTGGAGCTCAATGCTAATAAAACCAAATATATGGCATTTGGAAAGGGAGCGGTTAAAAATTCAATCATACGGGCTGGGGGAGAAGCACTAGAGAGGGGGAGGAGCTTTGATTATCTAGGAGTTAAGGTAATGGAGAGCCTGAAGTGGAATGATCAGCTAAGGAAAAGTACACTACTACTTGAGCACAGAGCAAATGCTATTAATAGGCTGCATAGGCAAACAAGCTCCCGCGCAGTGTTGCCAGCCCTGGAAGTTTACCGCGGCAAAGCGAATGGGGCTGCACTATATGGAGCCGAGACTTGGGGATGTACTGACCTCTCTCAACTTACTGCTGCAGAAAATAGATTTGCCAGAAGGCTGGTCTCTGTCCGCAGTAGCACACCACTAATCCCCTGTTCTCTGATTTATGGTTTAAAAGAAATGCAGATTTGGCCGCCCTTAGACCACTTGTTTACTGGGTTTGATTATGGGTCACTCCAGAGTTAAAGGAATTTAGAGATTGCCTTGTTGAATTGTTATGTATTTGGAGTGCCAAATCAATACCTTGGGTCAAATTTGTTTCTGACTGGTTTAATAAGCTGGGACTGATAAGGCTATGGATCATTCCAGAAAGAATGCGTAAGACTGATTTTAGTATCATGAAATCTAGTTATTGGATTTACATTCAAGATACTCATTTAAATAACCAATTAACTGGTACATTAACAAATAGATTTTTAGATATTAAACCGCTTTCTCATTATGAGGAATTTTTAAATTTCGATTACTTCCCTCTAGCTAAAAGTCTTTATATCCGTTTTCCACTTAGCACTTTACCCCTGAGATCAATAACTAGTCAATGGCATAAGGCCCTCGGCCCTAGCATTTGTCCGGCGTGTGGGCTGGCAGACGAAGATGAGGCACACATATTATTTTTCTGTCCTAGTTATCATGGCCCAAGCCGGAAATGGATTATTCCAATATGTCGAAATCGGAAATTGACAAAATATTTAGTGGTTTTTAGAATTTTAAAGAGTGACACCACCCCAGTAATAGTCATTGCTATGAGCACATTTTTACAGGCAGTCTGGCACAAATGTGGCAGACTACTGCTTGTGCCTTCAAGTGACTAGGTCAAATTTTTTAACTACTGTTTTATTCTGACAATATTCATTCTATATATAGAGTTGAAATATAATTTTTATGTGTTTTTATGTACTTGTTGCTTAATTTGCACAGAGCTCTGCTTGACTTTTGCTCTTATTTTGCACAAGTAATGGCTAAAGGAAATGAATTCTGAGTAGTATTGTTTTTAAATGAATTGTGTTGTGACATGTCTTAAAATAGTTTTTTGATGTATTTTCGCAATGTTTTGCACATGTGCATTTTGATGGTACTTGGCTACCGAATAAAGTGTATTACTACTACTAATACTACTTAATAAACGAATTACAAATATAGAAAAATAAAAAATAATTTTAAAAAGATGTAATTACATTTTATTAACAAAATTACAAATTTAACACAATTTTTTAAAAACTTTGTCACAAATTTTTTTAAATAATATTTAAAATAAAAAATTCTTAAACATTATAATTATTTCAAGAGTTGTAATAAAAAATTTGAAAGAGCCCTTCTCACAAAAATAAAAAAATATAAATATTAAATTCTAAATTACAAAAAATTTAAATATTTAAAAATTCTAAATTATCCAATTTTTTAAACTAAAAATAATTCAAAAAAATAAAATAATAATTGTTAAATTACATTTGGAAATAATAAACTAATCATATTTTTTTTTAAAGTTTAATTTAAAAAAAATATTTCTAAAATATTTCACACAATTTACATCAAAATATTAACATCCCAAAAAATTCAAACTTTTAAAAAGATAAAAATTTACATTTGTTTTGTCAAAATTATTTAAATTTCTTTTTAAAAATGTTAATAACATTTTTGTAACCAACATTCTTAAATTACTTCCCACCCTTATCCCCTATAAACCCAACATCCCGCTACTAAATTTTTACATGAAATAAAAAATATAAACAAAATGTAATAAATATTTTTAAATTACCCCCACCCTTATCCCCTATAAACCCAACATCCCGCTGCTAAAAATTGATTAAAAAACATTAAAAACAAACATTTTGACATAAAAAATACATTTAAAATATAAAATATCTAATACCAAATTAATTTTAAAAAATCAACATTAAACAAACACAAAAACAAAAAAAATTGATATTATTTACAACTATATATTTGCCATCGATATTTACAAAATCGATATTTCTACATTACACAAAAATCGATATTTTTAACAACGAAAAAACTTACCTTGATATTTTACACCATCGATATTCTTGACTCGATATTCGTGCACTTTGATATTTCGGCATCGATATTCTGTCTCTGCACCCTTCATAACTTAGGGGCTGATTACGATGGTGGAACAATTGCCACTGCCGGGCCGGCGGTGAGGTCCGCCGGCCCTGTGGACCGCCATTCTCCGACCGCCATATTACAATGGCGGTGGGATCCAGACCGCAACCGAGGCGTAGGCAAAGCCCGTCCGCCACAGAACCGCCACAGGCAATCGTTATGATTGCCTGGCAGAGCGGTCAGCATGCTC
>CAWUFW010026788.1:0-10000 GCA_963921515.1 Calotriton arnoldi
CCCCATGGGGGCAGACAGCCAAAAACATAGCCCCCAAAGGGGAGTGACCCTTGCCCAAGGGGCCACTCCCCACCAAATACCCCCTGGTGGTCCAGTGGGCCGCTTTTAATAAAAATATGCCGAAATCTGCCCCCCAGGGGGGCAGACAAACCCAAAAAAACATTGCCCCCATGAGGGGAGCGACCCTTGCCTAAGGGGCCGCTCCCCCCAAACAGTAATCAATTTCAATTTAAAAAAAAAAAATCCCCTGGCGTCTAGTGGCCATTCCTGCTGCACGGTCGTGCAGCAGGAATGCACAAAAGAGGCATCGGGGAAAAGGAAAACCCTTTCCTTTCCCCCGATGCCTCTTTTGATTAAATCCCCCCTCCCCCGAGGAGAAACTCACCTCCTTCTTCCCAACGCGCTGGAAGCAAATGGCTTCCACCGCGTTGGGAATCCTCAATGACGTGGAGGGGGGGGCGGGGGAGGCAGGGGAAGGGCTTCCCTGCCTTCCCGGTGGGGGCACGTAGATGGGCGGCCCACGGGGAGCGCCAGCGCTTTCCCCGTGGGTGGGTGCTAGGACGGCCGAGAGCCGTCCGACGCACACGCCACCCGTGACGTCGGACGGCTCGCGGCCGTCCGACGCACGGAAAGGGTTAATCAAACAAATGAGAAGACAAAAAAAACGGGAAAGGAAGGGAACAAACAAACAATCAGTAAGAAACACTGAGCAAAGAATTAAAATATACCCCATATTCAGTGCAACCATGGAAACAAATGACACACTCAACGCCACAAGGTCCTCCGAGGGAACAACTGACACCTCAATTGCGAATCATAAGGAGTGGCCCATGGCTATGGCAGCTAGGGAGGAAGAAGAGCCCAGGGAACAGAGAGAAAAGAACACAAGCAGCACAGCGGAGCATGGACAAAGAAAAAGAACAGCAATACACACCTGGGGGGACGTAGAGCCCCGAGCACGAAAATGGCTAGCAACAGGCTCACAGAGCAGTGATCCAACAAAGAGGGACTTTAATCCCAGTCCTAGAAAAGGTTGCATGGGAGAGCAACAAAGGAGTGATCAATCTGAGGAGACACAGACCCATGACAAGAAGCAACAAGGGAAAATGGAAGGGCAAGACGTGAACTTGACACCACAACTGTTTATAAACAGCGTCACCCATCAGAAGCAGAAGGACCGGAATAAAGGAACAACTAACACGAAAGAAGGATCTAACCCGCAACAGAGCGAGGATGTAAGGACTAAGGAGGAAACCCAGCCAGGTCGGATGCATGAAACCCAAGGTAAAAAGGCAAACTATGAGCCTGGGACTGATGAAGAAGCAGAAACACTCCTCCAAGAAAAGGACAACAAGATCACTTCAACCCAGAGTGCCAAGATCTCATCTCCCAGACCAATAACAAGTGGCGTCCTGTTATACGAAAATCTCAGATTTAATATACACAACTAGGAGAATGTAACTCCCTTGGAAAGTACTGAAGGGAGCTGGCTAGGAGGTAGGGAGAATAACTGGAGCAGCAGGTCATCACTAGTTACCCCAGCACAAGAAGTCAAAAAGAGCGCTAAGACTGACGATGGAAAACTTATAACACAAAGATCCACTGAGATGGGAAAAGATCAAGAAGTCGATAAAGAGCACCAAACCTCGACAGAATGGACAACTATCATAACAAATATTACTGTCACCAGAGTACGAGTCCCAGGGGCGGCATGACATCCTAAACAGGGGTAACATTTTAAAATTGCTAGCAACCATCCCCGGGCTAAAACATCTAAACTCAGCCCACCTACTGACAGTGGAATTTTGTCAGTAGGGAAATGGAAACACCAATGAACAAACACTCACAACGTGGCAAACAGCGGAGGTTGCCCAACTTATTATGAATCAAAACCAACAATTCGACACATGGGGCATAAGGCTGTCTAAACCCACAAAACTACGATACCTAGACCCACTAGGGGAAAAAAACAGCCTTGAGGAAAAAGCCGGGCACGGCCTGGTTACAAAGAAACAGGCTTATTTAGTACTCCGGCACGTGAAAGGAAATAGCCCAATGTCAATAAAACGTAATGAGATTATCGTAGAAAGAAAGGCACTTACAGAGCCTGACATCGATCATTGGAGCTGGCTCCCGGGAATCCTGAACAAAAAGAAAGGCAACTGACCACTAGGTAAACAGGCGACGAATCATTGCGAAGGGACTCTCCACCTTATCTCATGGAATATAGCCGGAGCAAAGAAATGGCTAGAAGATGGCAGACCTCTAAAAGACTGGGTGACATGCGACCTAATTGCCCTCCAGGAGACATGGGCACTGGAGGAGCTGCCTTTTGTGGGATTTATACACTTCAGCACACTAGCTGAGAAACACAGGAGGCACGGACGTCCGAAAACTGTCTATGTATCAACAACAATCAATATTCAATCAGAACATATAGCTCCTTATGGCCCAAATGTGCAACTAATAACATTTTCAATTACAGTGAAAGAGGAACCCAGAGTGGTATTGTTAATCAACACCTACGCACATCCATCGGCGAAAGAAAAAAAGCCCACATTGCCTCACTAACAACCATAATCACCGATATACGAAACACCAACCCTTTCTGGGATATCATCATAACAGGAGACTTCAACTCAAATTTAATTTTTACACCAGAAGAGGACAAGAAACTCGCAGAAGACAACAAGTATTAGAATGTACAACCACAATATCAGCTCAAATCGGCTCGCTCCGATCTAGTGGGGCAACAACTGGTGAAAACACTCGAATATCTGGGCCTGAGAATAATAAACGGTAGAACTTCTGAAGACTTCCCGCCAATGTATACTTACTTCGGAGGGAATTTGCAATCAAGGCTTGATTACACAGCAATATCACTACCATTAATCCCCTTTCTCACCCGGTTTGTCATCGAATTCACAACCAAAAGTGACCACTCGTACCAACATATTTACTTCAGTTTAAATCTACCAAAGCATCAAACTAGCACGACAGCAGTAGAAAGCATATTCTCAATTGACATGAAACGGCTGAAATGGTCAATGGAGAACATCGATGAACTTCAAGCCAAATTACAGGGGTTCAAAATGGAAAGTGAAAGAAATTATCAAAACAAGATACAAGAGTGGGTAAGCTTCACTGACAAATTAATAACAATCATGACTGGCAAATCAAAACAGGCCCCGAGACTTAAAAAGAACATGCCAAGAACGACTGATGCTCTTAATATCAAACGGGAACTAAAACAAACTCTAAAGGAACAAAAATAACTGAACTGAGCGCAATAGGTTGGGATGCCATACGTAACCTAAGGAAAGAATACAAAAAGAAGATATGGGAACATAAAAAAAGATGTGAGGACAACTTCTGGGTTACATTATTACACAACGCGAAAAAAAACAACTCAAGCACATTCTGCGAAACGATAAACAATCTGAATCGGCCCGTCAGCTCTCTTGCCTCAAGTGTACAAGAACAAGACTGGGCCACGTTTCTAACAGAAAGATTTACAGACACCAAACTCCCGAACTTCCTAGCAGGCAAGGAGAAGGCGCAAATAAAGGTCCAAGATCAAGCGGAACAAAAGAACAACGGCCTGCTCTCTAAAGAAAAAGCAAACAGCACTACGCCCGACACCCTACTACTGCGCCGAAAGCAGAAGAAGAACAAAGGAACGGAGTAGTGACGAGCGCCAGTGGCCCAAGGGCCACACTTGAAAGCCGGGCCTACCAACTAGAGGAGATAAAAAGAATAATCTCAAAGGGAGGAGGAACCGGGGCTCAAGGACCAAACGGAATCCCCAATCTTCAAACTTGCACCAGATTTCTGGAGCGGGAGACTAAAAAATGTATTTGAAGAAGTGGAGAACATAGAGCAAATCCCACCAAGCTGGCAAGGCTCAGTAATTTCACCGATCTACAAAGGGGGTGACAGATCGTCCCCATCCAATTATAGGCTAATTGCACTACTGGATGTGGACGCAAAGTACTACGCATCGCTGATACTGACAGATCTGATTACTTGGTCAGACAAGCTAAAACTGATTCCGGTCAACCAGACAGGTTTCAGAAAAGGAATCGGGACAACTACAAACATCTTATCACTCTTGCTGATCGCTGATAAATACAAACGGAGGAAACAACAACTGCACCTCTGCTTTGTCGACTTAAAGGCGGCTTTCGACAGTGTGGAACGTGATATCTTATGGGAAAAGCTGCGAGCTTGGAAAATCCCCGAAAAAATATTTAGAGGCATTTTACTCCTTTACTCTAACACATGGATGAGAGTTAAACTTGGAGATGGTTCAAGATTATCAAGGAAAGTCACCACCACAAAAGGGCTCAAACAAGAGTGTGTGCTGGCACCACTCCTTTTTAACCTTTTTATGGCAGACCTGGCTCATAAACTCAACGAGATTAACTCCCACCCACCTCAATGGGCACACTGTCATTATCCCACCTATCATATGCGGACGATGTAGTCCTGATGAGCCTAACTAAAATAGGCCTTCGTAGGTCGCTCACAGGTATGCTGGAATATATAGCTGATAATAAGCTAGAGATAAATACATCGAAAAGCAAGACAATGCTAGTTAGTAGATACCCGACGGCTAAACAGAACTTTCAACTTCAGGGCGAAAAGCTAGAGGAAGTCTCTAATTATAAATACCTGGGTTTTTACATTGATAACAGGCTGAACCATCGAGAACAAAAAGGATACATGACGCAAGAACAAACGCGCTATCGTTTGCCTTTAGGAGCCTAGCAAAAAAACTGAAGGGGCCATCGTTTAAACCCCTACTAGCAGTAGTATCAGCCAAACGCCACCAAAGTAATCATATGGCAGCATTGCACTACACGGGAAGGACGCCGACCTGCTAAATAAACTGCAAGTTTCATTATATAAAAGGCTCTTTCAAATCCACCAGTCCGCGTCTCCAGCCCAGGAGAGATTAGAATTTGGCATAAACAACGAAACATTGGGGAGAATGTACGCAACCATTAAGCAATGGTTATACAGACTGAAACAAAATACAGCAGGATCAGAATTGCATAAAGCTTTGTGGGAGGAACTAGAGAAGGAAAAAATGTCCCCCTACAATCAATATTTACAAAAAGCTTTATTAGCAACCTGTACAAGAGAGCTTTGGCACACCAACTTGTCGTACTCATCCTTCAAACAAGCCATAAATAAATCTGCAAAACTCCACTCTCTGCTAGTAGATAAAAATATCTTTAGCAAGAGAAAGCACGCCTGGATGGTAATCACTAATTATAAGACTCTTACCCCAGCTCCATACCTAAATATCACATTCTCAGTCCATCATAAGCTCCAACTGATGGCCCTGCGATTAGGCAAATTACCGTCCATCGCGGATCAGCCAACATGGGTCCACAAAGGGCCGAAAGAGTGCAGACTATGTGGCAGCAGCAAAGAAGACTTCATTCATCTAGTCTGTATATGTCCCAAACTTTCAAAAGCAGTGTCACTTTACTAAAAAATGCAATGAACTACAGAAAAATAAAGACGTGCAGATCAGCCATCATAGCTGGGTTGGATCCAACTGATAACTCAATGAACTGTCAACTGATAAAGTTCCTCACCTCACATGAGCAAGCATTAAAAACTGAATCTCCAGTCACGGCCCAGTAATGTGTACTGGGCGGGTTGGATCAAGAGAGAGGCTGTACGCCAAGCAAGAACTATGTCTGGAAAGTATCTTTTATCGCCGCAGCGGAATAAGGACTAATTATTGCTTTGATCTATGAGTTGTTTATTATATATTCTTGTATATACTTAATTATTATTAACTGATTCATTGATACTTGAACATTAATAAGTGATAACAAAAGGCTTTTATAGTTTTAAGCAAATTTACAAAAATGTCACTGTTGATTTTTTTTTTATATAGGGGACAAATTGTAATGGTTTTAATTAACTGAAACAATAAACATTTGAATTGAATTGAGTTCGCGCTATATAAATCTGTAAAAAAAAAAATGAATAATACAACACTCGCTTCTCCACATCCACCTTCCGGGGACCTCACAGCCAACCTGCCCTCCAAGCACTTACGAACCTTTACGTTATGCCTATATGGTATATTATTCTGTTTACTTAAAACTGTGAATTGTGACACCCCGCACAACCCACAGAGTTTCCAGACAAATGCTCTGGGGCAGTGCCACAAATCTCCATTAACCTCTCTAGTTCCAAGACCAGTTTTGAATTTCCGGACTCCCGCTAGCGGCCACTGAATGTAAGCTCTCAAGCCTGACGCACAGAACTAGGACATGACGTCTATATCACGTGGCGGCGCGTCAAGCTAGTGTAATTCCTCTAATGGGAACTGATCACTGCTGTGCTTGATCTCAGACGAGAGAGTGCGGAAGACCTTTGAGACTGATAGGGGTGTCCGCGAGACCCTACGGAAAAGCCTATGAAATCGGCATTGGCTTAGTTAGACTGTCTGTCGAGCTTTCAAGGAAACCCAGGACGGGTATGTAAACAACCTAGCACCCTCTGACATCCGGTTAACTGCTGTCAAACTATGGACGCCCTTTAAGAGAACCTGTGGCGCAAAGTGATAGCCCATACATACCGCCTTGTGGACATCCACTGACCTCCAGAGCGCAGGTAAGGAGTTGTTCGGCATTTTCACACAGCTGTGAGTGAAGGACAGTCGGGATCCTAGGGTCAGCTACTCTTTTCTTCAGGAGGAGGAGCTCTCAAATAACAAGCATACAAACTCACACAGGGTCCCTTTGGGACATGGGAAAACCTCGCCAGTACGGTTAGCCTTCCCCGCCGTCAAGCGTTATTTGTCACACACCGGCATAAGTCAAATCAAGTACTCCCTCTTTTCTTGATAAAATCTGTGTGTTCCTCAATATTGGCACTATAATGATCGGGCATCTCGTTGGCATAGCTATAGTCGGTGATGTGCTCTTAATCCTGCACCAATGGTATCTTTTGTATTTGTTTAACAAGTATAGAATGGCTTACTGTACAAAGTTAGATGTGTGTACTACTAGGTATGCATGTTCGTGTTGAATAATATGAATCCCCGTACGCTGCGCTACACCACTCGCTAAGGATATCACTTATAAACTCAGCTAATTATACTGACTGTGCTGTAATATCCCACGTCTTAAAGACCCTTGCATACATTCAGAAAGAGTGTGTTTATTATACAGTGCCATCAACATACTCTGCGCCGTGGAGCGCTTCAACGAAGTACGCAGCAGAAGAAAAGCAGTGCTGATCTGCAGGGGACTTTATTTTTAACCGTCTTAAAGAACTTCACTTCAAAACGATACCATCGTTACTACTTTAGCAAGTTCAGAAGTCCTAACCGCCTTTAAACACTCCTACTTCATATTCTGTGTTGTAGAACCTTTTTTTACATTGGGAAAGTGAATTATATTCGCATGAATTGATTTTTCAAACATCCAGTGCTCGGGGAACTGCAGATATTTGGAATACATTTTGATATTGTTGACTAAAATTTTTTTTTTTTATGAATTCGGATTATATTTAGAAACATACTGGTGAGTTTGTTTAGTCGCCAGCATGCCTTAGCAGTATAGTGTACAAGAGCAATAAATTGGCTGTCTCGTATTACCTACATATGATGTTTATCCTATAAGTACGTATGTCATCCAGCCGTATTTGTGTGTGTGTGTGTGTGTGTGTGTGTGTGTGTGTGTGTGTGTGTATATATATATATATATATATATATATTCTTTACTATTCTCTTTTTTTTTTTTTGTTATCTCACCAATAAGCATCTGCAATTCTAAAAAGAAAAGCCGTCATTCGAACCTGTGCACCCTGCGGCTACTGCAATTGCTATGGCCATACCCGGCCAGCCCCTTTGTTGGGAGCTTGGTGTAATCATAGGACCAGGAGGGACCACAGGGGACTGTACCAATCTCCGATTCTGCTCCAAGACAATAGGGCTTTCCAGATGTTCACGCCACTCATTATCTCCCCCCTGGTCCAAGCGAGCCATGGCAAACGCAGCTTTTAGCCAATCCTCACACTTCGGGGGCCGTGGTTCTTTCCAGATCTTACAGATTTCTCTCCGGGCAATTAAAACCAGATATAGCAGAAGGCCTCTATGAAGGTGCTGTAAAGTCTCTCCGAGCACACCAACATCCCCAAAAAAAACAAGTGAGGCATTAACCTTAATTTTAATTTTAAAAATGCCGCAGATGACGTCTTCCACACCCCCCCAGAAAGTTCTAAGTTCGGGGCAATCATAAAAAATGTGAATATCGTTGGCTTTAAGAAGGTCACACCTTGGACATTTGGGGAAGATAGTGGTGCAAACTTAGCAATCTTTGCCGGTGTATAATAAAGCCTGTTGATAACAAAAAAATGGTTCTTTTTAGGCTAGCCGGCTTGACATATTTATAGAGAAGCTTCAAAGAGGATTCATATAGATTTTCAATATCAAAAGGAGTCTGATTCCAGACTGCATACTGCGGAGGGTATTCCGCATCGTCTGCCTCCAAACACCTTTTATACCAAATTGAAACTTCCCTGCTCTTTAGATGAACTTCTTGCAGGGTTTTCTCCATCTCCCACTCACCTCGAATGTCCCCCTTTTCCGCTATAAACCAGGAGGCTAGTTGCAAATATTTGAATCTAGAAAGACTACTTCCAACTTTAGCTCTTAACACCTCCCAGGGAAGAACTCCTCAATAGATACAAAATCTGACCAGATGGTGATACCCGCCCTTCTTATAGGGGTCGCAAGACTATCCTTCAGACAAAGCGGGGTCTTCGGGAATCCCAAATCGGGGCAAAATCTGAATAGTACCCAATCCCCCACTTACATCTGATCTTATACCATAACCTGAGGGCAGCCCTAAGAATTTTCAGGCGCACCTTTTAAAAAACCTTGGTGCCCCAAATTTATACAAGAAACCTTCTTCTCCACCCTCCTCATTAATCATTTCGCCCAAGAGCCTGCCCCAGGATGTCTCTTCTGGTTTTATGAGTAACATCCGGATGTTTTTGAATTGGAATGCAACAGAATACCAGCCAATATCAGGGAGAGCAAGCCCCCTTTTTATAAGCCTACGTCTCATCTTTTTCCACGACAGTCTCGCGCCCTTATTGGCCCAGATGAAACTTCCGATCTTACTTTGAATTTTACAAATGTCTTGACTAGGGAAGTCTAACGGGATCGCATTGAACAGGTATGTCAACTTGGGGAGAATAACCATTTTTACCAGGTTGACCCTACCAAAGATTGTTAAGGGGAGATTCCTCCATCTGGCAAATAGACGGTCAATTTCTCTAGTAGTCTTATTCAGATTAAACTGGAGTATTTTATCTAGATCTTTAATAATAGTAATGCCCAGATATTTAAACTCATTACTCGTAATACCATCCCAGTTGTCGATGTTCCAACACATCACCTCTGTTTTGGAGGTGTTAGCTAGATAGCCAGAAAGAGATCCGAATTCCTCCAACAGTAATTTGACCCTTGGTATAACCCCTCCTGGGTCATTGGTGCATAACAACAAATAGTCAGCATAAAGGGCCAATTTACTACAATATTGCTGGGAATTAAAAGGGGAGATTAGGTCGTCTGATCTTATCGCTTGTGCCAGGGGCTCTATATAGATATCAAAGAGCAAGGGAGAAATAGGGCAACCCTGTCTTGTTCCTCTTTGGATGGTAAAACTAGAGGTTAACATACCATTTAACAGGATTTTTGCCAAAGCGCCTTGGTAACAATTTATCAAAGTCTGGATAAAAATGGGTTCAAAGCCCATCGCCCTAAGTACCTCCCAAAGATATACCCAGCAAACCCTATCGAACGCCTTGGCCGCATCTAGAGCCACTACGGCCAAGGGGTCCGATAGTACTGTAGCCAGGTCGATATTACCAATTAGTTGATGCGTCTGCTCCTGGATATATCTCCCGGGGATAAACCCTTTTTGGTCGATATTTATCAGCTGTGGGGCAATCTTGACCA
>CAWUFW010026789.1:0-30847 GCA_963921515.1 Calotriton arnoldi
CTAAAGATTGTAGCGTTTGAGACTTTGTCACTCTCCTCAATTATCGTATATATAACACACACAGTAGTGACGTCGATAATGCGGGAGTTGCTGACTGAATTTGTCACATTCTAGTGGCAAATATCTTGCAAAAGTGAGTATAGCAATTTTTCCACCTCAGAATGTTGTTTGCAAGTTTCCGTTTACAGAGGTATTAAGGAAGTACATTTAGGGTAGTTTCAAATTAATTTATGCAGTGCGTTGAAGTTTCCTACCCTTTCAGAGGCACCAGTACTGAAGGAAATGGTATTTCCTCAATTGCACTGCACGCAATAACAGGAAACCCTTATAAAGGCTCCGTGCGAGACTCACAGGATACGCGAGACCTGAGGCTTGTGCTGCGTCACAGGGCCCAACGGATTCTCTTCATCTCAAAGTCTCTCAATGCCAGAATAGGCCCTGGAAGAGTTCATTTCCCAGCGAGACTCAGGCCAGCCGTAGTCAAATTATTCTCTTCATAAAGTGCCATTAAGGTCGCTCCAAATCAACAACATGTAGGGATTCCGACCTCTGAGTCTTTATTACTCAATTATAGTGTGAAGAATATCACCAATAATAACAGCGATAATATGAGAGGCGCTGACTTGATTTGTCACATTCTAACAATAGACGCCTTCAAGAAGCGCTCAGAGCGATTTTTCCCCTTTGAAATGCTGTTTGTAATTTTCCGTTAATAGAGGCTTTAAAGAAGTGTTTAGAGGATATTTCATATTAATTTATGGAATGTGGTGTAATTTCCTACCCTTTCGGAGATGCCGGAACTGAGGAGGATGTTATTGCTCCAGCTCCGCTATGCGCGATATCAGGAAACTCTCATGAAGGCGACGGGCGAGGCTTGCAGGATACGCAAAGTCCTTGGCTTTTATTGCGTCGCAGGGCCCAACGGACCTTCGTCACCTCAGATTCTTTTCATACCAAAATGAACCCTAGAAGAGTTCATTTCCCAGCAAAACTCGGACCAACCATAGCCAAAGTGTTCGACTCCTCGCAAACGCCGCTGTCACAGCCCTGGCCGTGCTGGAGAGAGCGCCACCTCCGTTCAGAATCCGTCCCGTAGCGGAGCTCTATGTTCAGGCGGCCATCTTCCTTCGTGGCCAAACCACACCCCTAGGTATTTGATTTTAAGAAAAAGTACTGATAATAAACTATTTCAATAAAAAATGTCCATGTAGTACCTGTACAAAGAGATGCTTTAGTTAGTCTGGAGCCAGGACAGGGAAGGCAGGATGCCTGGGGACTTCAAAGGGAAACCTCTAAAAGATTTTCCAACTTCATAGAAAGACCCAGGTATAAATATTGGACCCCAGACACCAACTCTTCAGTACACTTCTGGACATGTGGATTCTCTGCCAGGAAAAATGACTGTTGAACTGCTGAAAGGACTGCCACTCTACTGGACTGCTGCTCTTAAGTACTGCTGCCCGGTTGTGATGACCTGCTGTCCTCTAGCCTGTGTGAGAAGGACTGGACCTGCATTTGTTGAACCCAGGATCTCAGAGTAACTCCAGGGGTTAGTTGACTAATCTCCTGATTAGAGCATCAGGGACAAAAGCCTTGAACCCAACACCTGGACTCTGCCATCTGTGAGTCCTAACCTAGCAAGTGCTGTCACTCCAGTCTTGGACACTTGGAGGTGGGCCTGAAGGTGCTGTGCCATCCCATCTTTGGATCCAGCAGAACCAACACATCTCCTCTACTGTGTGGCAGAAACCCGAGCAAAACTGATGCATCGCCTCTGCTGTGAGGATTCCACATCTACCTCACTGCGCGCACCGGTACTGCCACTGTGCGGAGCTTAACCGATGCAGGCTCTCACACCGCAGCCTCAAAGCTCTTCATAACCAATGCATCGCCTCGACTGCATGGCGCATCCTCGAATCCAGGCTTTACATCTCAAGCCTTCGTTGAGGGATTCTTGACAACGATGCAGGACCTCGCTTCGCAGCTTTTTGGAACCGACGCAGCGCCTCGGCTGCGCAATGCATCCTCATAACGTTATCTCCACAACCAGCACTTAAGGTACTCTTCTTCAGTGGTTCAAACTGGGTCCCTGTAGCCTGACCACACTCCATTGTGTTTGAACAGGTGCGGCATGAACAGATATTCATAGCTGACGCTTTGTGCTTTTGGCACAATTTTCCTGAAATCTTTAAACTTGCATATCTCCGGTTCTACTGTAATTTCTCTCTTATTTATTTATTGAAATTTGTTCTATTTTTCTAACTATGTGTGGGATTCTTCTTGTGTTGTGTTTTCACTTTATCACTGTTTAAAGTACTTCATAAATACTTTTAACATTGCCTGCAAGTTAAAACTGACTGCTCTGTGTCAAGCTACCAGAGAGCTGTGCACAAGTTAATTTGGGATTTGTTTGTTCCTCACCCTGACAAGGATTGTGTTGCTGCTTGAGTAGGGTTTACCCTCACTCAACCAGTAACCCAATTTCTCACAGTGCTGTATACATGGAGCCATTTATCGGAAAGTTAAACAAGCTAATTCCCGCCATCACTGGTGACAGTTATCAGGCCATTTGTATAGTGCATGCCAGTGATGTTACACTCTATACCACTGATCTGCTGACTGCAATGAAGATAATGGAAAAAAAAGGCTCTGGAACTTGGCTAAAACACTAAAACAATTTGTGTCCAGCTATTTTGGCTCTTACCCCTATGACCTTTAACTTCTACCACCCTCCTGCTGTTTCTAATTCAGCCTTCTCCACTGTCTCTTTCTGTTCTGTTTGTGTATATTCTCTCTACCTGCTACTCTTGTCTCCCTAAACTTCCTGACTTTTGTGCTCCTCACTACTCCATCTCAGCAGTTGTAGGATAGATATAAAAGTGAGCCACTATGACCTTTTTGTTCAACTTCTACTTTCTTAAAATATGTTTCACAATCTTCCAATTTTTCTTCTTTTAATAACTACGTGATATTTTTGGTTTTTTTATTTCCCATTTAGACTTGGAATTCAATATTCATCCGGTGCTTGTCCCTGGCAGTAGATTACTACTTGACTATTTCAGCAAGTAGTTTATCCTCTGATTGGACAATTACAAAACAAAAAGCTACCTTTTTGTTTACCAGGTTCTTGGGTTGGCAGAATGTCATAAACACATTTCTCTTATCTCAAACACTTTATCAAACCCCAAACTGCATTTTTATCGATGTTGGTTGCTAGTAGTGTCTTGCTCAACTACTAAGGGGTCGATTCCGATTCGGGCCGGAAAAAGCACCGACCGACTCGGAGCCGGAAAAATTACCGACCGACACGTACCAGTGGCGCCCGACACGCCAAGTACGATGCAAGCCGCGATAAATCCGACCGACACGTTAGGAAACCAAGCCGACCGACCGAGCCGCTCGGAAAATAGCAATCCGGCCGGAAAAACACGCGAATCCAACCGACCGACACGCACCCGGAACAAATCCGACCGAATCGTACCCGCCAACTCCAAACCGCAAAGTACGATGCAAGGCGCGAAAACCACGACCGAGTCGGACGGAGGACAAGCCGTCACGACCGACACGCATACAAAACCGAGCCGAAGCAACACAATACAACGCGACCGACGCGTACGCAGCATAGAAAACTGCACAAACACAGCGTGAACGAAACGGAAAACACCGTACGAGACCAATGCAGGGTCCGACTCGGTCACAAGAACGTTTCCAACATACACAAACAGCACAAAGGAAAAATCAACCAAAAAAGGCCAAACAAGCAATTACCAAGCCAATAAATACTGGGGGGGTGGGGACAGAGAACAAAGACACACCCACAACTCCACCTATATAAAGGACACAAATCACTACCATGAGCCTTTGCAAATGCCATTCCACTGCCAGCACCCAAGAGAAAGCAACCACACACCCACAGCTCATCCCTCACACAAGCCACACACCATCAGCACACCAACAAATACCTACCTCACATACACCCAGCACAACACACACCCACACACCCTCACCTGCACACCAACACACACATCACCCACCATCACCACCCATCACCATGCCCCCCAAGAAGAATCCCAAGTTCCTAGATAGTGAATTGGAAGTCATGGTGAGACGAGATCCTCAGGGTGGAGCCACAGCTGTTTGGCACTCTGGTCCAACAGACCCCCATGTCGCAGAAAACCAAGATGTGGGAGAGGATCATCAACAGGGTGAACGCCCAATCACCATGTCGGCGCACAAAGACGGACATTCAGAACAGGTGGTATGACGTGCGCAGGAGGGTACGGGACATGCTGAAGAAAGACTACATCAACAGCCAACACACCGGCAGTGGCCCTCCTGCCAAGCCAATATACCTCAGGCCCTGGGAGGAGAAGGTGCGGGCCATCCTTCCGCCAGTGAGCGTATATGGACTAGAGGACATCCCAGAGCCTGGTGAGTACACAACAAATGTACACAATAAACTGCCACAAAACACACACATCACTGTCAAGGGGAGAGTCAAACCATGCACTCATAGCAATTACACAGCAACTAGAACAGAATCATCCCAAAATGTGTATGTCAGTCAGATAAACACAACACATGCCATCAAAAAAGTCACATCCAACTGTGCCAACACATGTACAAACACAACCACAACTACAGCTAGGCAGTGGTACAAATAGAACTAACACACACATCCACACATGTAGCCACCACAACAACACCAACACACAGTGAAGACCACTCAAAGGAAGGAATTCTGTGTATGCTGGCCAAGTCAGTGTAGCCAATAGCATCATGGGAGTCGCAGTCACACATATTGCCCCCCCCACAACTGTCCCATCAACACCACCCTGAACCATGCTCACATCACAGGGAGTGGAGAAGGACTCACAAGATGGCTGACACTGGCTACTGCTGTGGGGAGCACAAGGCCCTGCTGCCAACTGTGCACCAACAAACAGCAGGACACCACTGACTGACATCCTGAGAGACAACTTACACTCCCTGCAATGCAAGCACGTTCCATGGTGGGATATCTGGCTGGCTGGGTGGGAAGGGGGACTTGCAGCACTGACTATAGTCACCAGCACCTCCCCTCACACCCTCCCCAACACAAACTCCACAGTACCCACCTGGTGGAATGCAATGCCCTCCATCCTAACACAAGATCCCACAAAGCACCACCACCCTGGGTTATGTTGTGTGAAGCACAGGGACACTCCTGGGACTCTTAGCCAAACAACTGCCAGGACAACACTCCCAGCCATCCTGTCAGCACAGCCAGCCCACCCCACAGGGAAGCAGAGTCAAAAGGAAGGAAGCATGGGCATGCTGGGAAGGGGGGTGGAGGCAATAGCATGATGGGAGTCGTAGTCACAGCCCTACATCCCCCACCACATGGCCCAGCAAGCTCACACTCACGCATGCACATCCCACAGAGAGTGGAAAGGCCCATCAAAGATGTCTGACACTGTTGCTGTGTCGTGGGGAGCACAAGGGCATGCTGGGTACTGCACACCAACCAACAGCAGGACACCACTGTCAGCCATCTTGCCATTGCCCTCACACCCACACCCACTGAACTCCACACAAAAGCAAGTAAGTATGGGAATGCTGGCAAGTGGGGTGGAGGCAATGGCATGATGGGAGTCGTAGTCACAGACATTGCTCAGCCTCACAACTGGCCCATCAACACCACCCTGAACCATGCTCACATCACAGGGAGTGGAGAAGGACTCACAAGATGGCTGACACTGGCTACTGCTGTGGGGAGCACAAGGCCCTGCTGCCAACTGTGCACCAACAAACAGCAGGACACCACTGACTGACATCCTGAGAGACAACTTCCACTCCCTGCAATGCAAGCACGTTCCATGGTGGGATATCTGGCTGGGTGGGAAGGGGGACTTGCAGCACTGACTATAGTCACCAGCACCTCCCCTCACCCCCCAACACAAACTCCACAGTACCCACCTGGTAGAATGCAATGCCCTCCATCCTAACACAAGATCCCACAAAGCACCACCACCCTGGGTTATGTTGTGTGAAGCACAGGGACACTCTTGGGACTCTTAGCCAAACAACTGCCAGGACAACACTCCCAGCCATCCTGTCAGCACAGCCAGCCCACCCCACAGGGAAGCAGAGTCAAAAGGAAGGAAGCATGGGCATGCTGGGAAGGGGGGTGGAGGCAATAGCATGATGGGAGTCGTAGTCACAGACATCGCTCAGCCTCACAACTGGCCCATCAACACCACCCTGAACCATGCTCACATCACAGGGAGTGGAGAAGGACTCACAAGATGGCTGACACTGGCTACTGCTGTGGGGAGCACAAGGCCCTGCTGCCAACTGTGCACCAACAAACAGCAGGACACCACTGACTGACATCCTGAGAGACAACTTCCACTCCCTGCAATGCAAGCACGTTCCATGGTGGGATATCTGGCTGGGTGGGAAGGGGGACTTGCAGCACTGACTATAGTCACCAGCACCTCCCCTCACCCCCCCCCCCCCAACACAAACTCCACAGTACCCACCTGGTAGAATGCAATGCCCTCCATCCTAACACAAGATCCCACAAAGCACCACCACCCTGGGTTATGTTGTGTGAAGCACAGGGACACTCTTGGGACTCTTAGCCAAACAACTGCCAGGACAACACTCCCAGCCATCCTGTCAGCACAGCCAGCCCACCCCACAGGGAAGCAGAGTCAAAAGGAAGGAAGCATGGGCATGCTGGGAAGGGGGTGGAGGCAATAGCATGATGGGAGTCGTAGTCACAGCCCTACATCCCCCACCACATGGCCCAGCAAGCTCACACTCACGCATGCACATCCCACAGAGAGTGGAAAGGCCCATCAAAGATGTCTGACACTGTTGCTGTGTCGTGGGGAGCACAAGGGCATGCTGGGTACTGCACACCAACCAACAGCAGGACACCACTGTCAGCCATCTTGCCATTGCCCTCACACCCACACCCACTGAACTCCACACAAAAGCAAGTAAGTATGGGAATGCTGGCAAGTGGGGTGGAGGCAATGGCATGATGGGAGTCGTAGTCACAGACATTGCTCAGCCTCACAACTGGCCCATCAACACCACCCTGAACCATGCTCACATCACAGGGAGTGGAGAAGGACTCACAAGATGGCTGACACTGGCTACTGCTGTGGGGAGCACAAGGCCCTGCTGCCAACTGTGCACCAACAAACAGCAGGACACCACTGACTGACATCCTGAGAGACAACTTCCACTCCCTGCAATGCAAGCACGTTCCATAATGGGATATCTGGCTGGCTGGGTGGGAAGGGGGACTTGCAGCACTGACTATAGTCACCAGCACCTCCCCTCACCCCCCCAACACAAACTCCACAATACCCACCTGGTAGAATGCAATGCCCTCCATCCTAACACAAGATCCCACAAAGCACCACCACCCTGGGTTATGTTGTGTGAAGCACAGGGACACTCTTGGGACTCTTAGCCAAACAACTGCCAGGACAACACTCCCAGCCATCCTGTCAGCACAGCCAGCCCACCCCACAGGGAAGCAGAGTCAAAAGGAAGGAAGCATGGGCATGCTGGGAAGGGGGTGGAGGCAATAGCATGATGGGAGTCATAGTCACAGACATCGCTCAGCCTCACAACTGGCCCATCAACACCACCCTGAACCATGCTCACATCACAGGGAGTGGAGAAGGACTCACAAGATGGCTGACACTGGCTACTGCTGTGGGGAGCACAAGGCCCTGCTGCCAACTGTGCACCAACAAACAGCAGGACACCACTGACTGACATCCTGAGAGACAACTTCCACTCCCTGCAATGCAAGCACGTTCCATGGTGGGATATCTGGCTGGGTGGGAAGGGGGACTTGCAGCACTGACTATAGTCACCAGCACCTCCCCTCACCCCCCCCAACACAAACTCCACAGTACCCACCTGGTAGAATGCAATGCCCTCCATCCTAACACAAGATCCCACAAAGCACCACCACCCTGGGTTATGTTGTGTGAAGCACAGGGACACTCTTGGGACTCTTAGCCAAACAACTGCCAGGACAACACTCCCAGCCATCCTGTCAGCACAGCCAGCCCACCCCACAGGGAAGCAGAGTCAAAAGGAAGGAAGCATGGGCATGCTGGGAAGGGGGTGGAGGCAATAGCATGATGGGAGTCGTAGTCACAGACATCGCTCAGCCTCACAACTGGCCCATCAACACCACCCTGAACCATGCTCACATCACAGGGAGTGGAGAAGGACTCACAAGATGGCTGACACTGGCTACTGCTGTGGGGAGCACAAGGCCCTGCTGCCAACTGTGCACCAACAAACAGCAGGACACCACTGACTGACATCCTGAGAGATAACTTCCACTCCCTGCAATGCAAGCACGTTCCATGGTGGGATATCTGGCTGGGTGGGAAGCGGGACTTGCAGCACTGACTATAGTCACCAGCACCTCCCCTCACCCCCCCAACACAAACTCCACAGTACCCACCTGGTAGAATGCAATGCCCTCCATCCTAACACAATATCCCACAAAGCACCACCACCCTGGGTTATGTTGTGTGAAGCACAGGGACACTCTTGGGACTCTTAGCCAAACAACTGCCAGGACAACACTCCCAGCCATCCTGTCAGCACAGCCAGCCCACCCCACAGGGAAGCAGAGTCAAAAGGAAGGAAGCATGGGCATGCTGGGAAGGGGGTGGAGGCAATAGCATGATGGGAGTCGTAGTCACAGCCCTACATCCCCCACCACATGGCCCAGCAAGCTCACACTCACGCATGCACATCCCACAGAGAGTGGAAAGGCCCATCAAAGATGTCTGACACTGTTGCTGTGTCGTGGGGAGCACAAGGGCATGCTGGGTACTGCACACCAACCAACAGCAGGACACCACTGTCAGCCATCTTGCCATTGCCCTCACACACACACCCACTGAACTCCACACAAAAGCAAGTAAGTATGGGAATGCTGGCAAGTGGTGTGGAGGCAATGGCATGATGGGAGTCGTAGTCACAGACATTGCTCAGCCTCACAACTGGCCCATCAACACCACCCTGAACCATGCTCACATCACAGGGAGTGGAGAAGGACTCACAAGATGGCTGACACTGGCTACTGCTGTGGGGAGCACAAGGCCCTGCTGCCAACTGTGCACCAACAAACAGCAGGACACCACTGACTGACATCCTGAGAGACAACTTCCACTCCCTGCAATGCAAGCACGTTCCATGGTGGGATATCTGGCTGGCTGGGTGGGAAGGGGGACTTGCAGCACTGACTATAGTCACCAGCACCTCCCCTCACCCCCCCAACACAAACTCCACAATACCCACCTGGTAGAATGCAATGCCCTCCATCCTAACACAAGATCCCACAAAGCACCACCACCCTGGGTTATGTTGTGTGAAGCACAGGGACACTCTTGGGACTCTTAGCCAAACAACTGCCAGGACAACACTCCCAGCCATCCTGTCAGCACAGCCAGCCCACCCCACAGGGAAGCAGAGTCAAAAGGAAGGAAGCATGGGCATGCTGGGAAGGGGGGTGGAGGCAATAGCATGATGGGAGTCGTAGTCACAGACATCACTCAGCCTCACAACTGGCCCATCAACACCACCCTGAACCATGCTCACATCACAGGGAGTGGAGAAGGACTCACAAGATGGCTGACACTGGCTACTGCTGTGGGGAGCACAAGGCCCTGCTGCCAACTGTGCACCAACAAACAGCAGGACACCACTGACTGACATCCTGAGAGACAACTTCCACTCCCTGCAATGCAAGCACGTTCCATGGTGGGATATCTGGCTGGGTGGGAAGGGGGACTTGCAGCACTGACTATAGTCACCAGCACCTCCCCTCACCCCCCACCAACACAAACTCCACAGTACCCACCTGGTAGAATGCAATGCCCTCCATCCTAACACAAGATCCCACAAAGCACCACCACCCTGGGTTATGTTGTGTGAAGCACAGGGACACTCTTGGGACTCTTAGCCAAACAACTGCCAGGACAACACTCCCAGCCATCCTGTCAGCACAGCCAGCCCACCCCACAGGGAAGCAGAGTCAAAAGGAAGGAAGCATGGGCATGCTGGGAAGGGGGGTGGAGGCAATAGCATGATGGGAGTCGTAGTCACAGACATCGCTCAGCCTCACAACTGGCCCATCAACACCACCCTGAACCATGCTCACATCACAGGGAGTGGAGAAGGACTCACAAGATGGCTGACACTGGCTACTGCTGTGGGGAGCACAAGGCCCTGCTGCCAACTGTGCACCAACAAACAGCAGGACACCACTGACTGACATCCTGAGAGACAACTTCCACTCCCTGCAATGCAAGCACGTTCCATGGTGGGATATCTGGCTGGGTGGGAAGGGGGACTTGCAGCACTGACTATAGTCACCAGCACCTCCCCTCACCCCCCCAACACAAACTCCACAGTACCCACCTGGTAGAATGCAATGCCCTCCATCCTAACACAAGATCCCACAAAGCACCACCACCCTGGGTTATGTTGTGTGAAGCACAGGGACACTCTTGGGACTCTTAGCCAAACAACTGCCAGGACAACACTCCCAGCCATCCTGTCAGCACAGCCAGCCCACCCCACAGGGAAGCAGACTCAAAAGGAAGGAAGCATGGGCATGCTGGGAAGGGGGGTGGAGGCAATAACATGATGGGAGTCGTAGTCACAGCCCTACATCCCCCACCACATGGCCCAGCAAGCTCACACTCACGCATGCACATCCCACAGAGAGTGGAAAGGCCCATCAAAGATGTCTGACACTGTTGCTGTGTCGTGGGGAGCACAAGGGCATGCTGGGTACTGCACACCAACCAACAGCAGGACACCACTGTCAGCCATCTTGCCATTGCCCTCACACCCACACCCACTGAACTCCACACAAAAGCAAGTAAGTATGGGAATGCTGGCAAGTGGGGTGGAGGCAATGGCATGATGGGAGTCGTAGTCACAGACATTGCTCAGCCTCACAACTGGCCCATCAACACCACCCTGAACCATGCTCACATCACAGGGAGTGGAGAAGGACTCACAAGATGGCTGACACTGGCTACTGCTGTGGGGAGCACAAGGCCCTGCTGCCAACTGTGCACCAACAAACAGCAGGACACCACTGACTGACATCCTGAGAGACAACTTCCACTCCCTGCAATGCAAGCACGTTCCATGGTGGGATATCTGGCTGGCTGGGTGGGAAGGGGGACTTGCAGCACTGACTATAGTCACCAGCACCTCCCCTCACCCCCCCAACACAAACTCCACAGTACCCACCTGGTAGAATGCAATGCCCTCCATCCTAACACAAGATCCCACAAAGCACCACCACCCTGGGTTATGTTGTGTGAAGCACAGGGACACTCTTGGGACTCTTAGCCAAACAACTGCCAGGACAACACTCCCAGCCATCCTGTCAGCACAGCCAGCCCACCCCACAGGGAAGCAGAGTCAAAAGGAAGGAAGCATGGGCATGCTGGGAAGGGGGTGGAGGCAATAGCATGATGGGAGTCGTAGTCACAGACATCGCTCAGCCTCACAACTGGCCCATCAACACCACCCTGAACCATGCTCACATCACAGGGAGTGGAGAAGGACTCACAAGATGGCTGACACTGGCTACTGCTGTGGGGAGCACAAGGCCCTGCTGCCAACTGTGCACCAACAAACAGCAGGACACCACTGACTGACATCCTGAGAGACAACTTCCACTCCCTGCAATGCAAGCACGTTCCATGGTGGGATATCTGGCTGGGTGGGAAGGGGGACTTGCAGCACTGACTATAGTCACCAGCACCTCCCCTCACCCCCCCAACACAAACTCCACAGTACCCACCTGGTAGAATGCAATGCCCTCCATCCTAACACAAGATCCCACAAAGCACCACCACCCTGGGTTATGTTGTGTGAAGCACAGGGACACTCTTGGGACTCTTAGCCAAACAACTGCCAGGACAACACTCCCAGCCATCCTGTCAGCACAGCCAGCCCACCCCACAGGGAAGCAGAGTCAAAGGAAGGAAGCATGGGCATGCTGGGAAGGGGGTGGAGGCAATAGCATGATGGGAGTCGTAGTCACAGACATCGCTCAGCCTCACAACTGGCCCATCAACACCACCCTGAACCATGCTCACATCACAGGGAGTGGAGAAGGACTCACAAGATGGCTGACACTGGCTACTGCTGTGGGGAGCACAAGGCCCTGCTGCCAACTGTGCACCAACAAACAGCAGGACACCACTGACTGACATCCTGAGAGACAACTTCCACTCCCTGCAATGCAAGCACGTTCCATGGTGGGATAACTGACTGGCTGGGTGGGTGGGTGGGAAGGAGGTCTGGCTGTCAACCAAACACAATCAATGCAGACCATGTTCACACCCCAGAGAATACATAGAAATGCCCAAATAATGCAGGACAATGTGCCACACCAATATCAACCCCTGACTGTGACGACTTAGGACAATACAATGTACAGGCCCGCACCCCGAGGCACAGTCACAACTGTCAGGTGTGTCAACCACTGATGCCTGCAGAAACATGACATACATTGTTTGTGTCTCCCAAAAACAGGTGATGATAGGGACACAGCAGCAGACGCTGAGGAGTCCCAGTCCCAGGCTCAAGAGGATGCCGAGCTCACTGGCGTCGTACAGCCTCTGTCCTCCTCGGACGATGAACAACCTGGCACATCCGGTGCAAGTCAACATGCTGCACCAGCAGGACCACCAGCTGCAGCACCAGCAGGTCCACCAGCTGCACCCCCTGCACCCACCCCTCCAACGACTGTCACCACGAATACCATCCCTGCCGACATGGACAGAATAAGGAGCAACACCAGCGCAGTGACCCTGGACCAACCTGGGGCCATGGACACCACCACCACCACCAACCCCCAAGGTGGACCAGGGTTATCTGTGCGTGCAACTGCACACACTGCACATGTCAGCAGGGGTGGTGGGAGGGTGGGAGACAGAGGTCGCTGCTTGCAGACGTTGCTGGTGTGCATGAAGACCCACAACTGGTACGCATAGCTGATGCGTACCAGTCCAGCACCGGAGAGCTCAGCCAGGTAGTGGGGCTCCTCAGAGACATCAAACAGCAGCAGGCTGCCCATCATGCCCGCTTGGACTCCCACATGTCCCACGTGGAGTCACACATGTCACGTGTGGACTCCCACATGTCCCGCGTGGAGTCCAAGTGGGATGTACTACATGAGATGACGGCGGTGCACAGGGACATTTTACAATGCCTCCGCCAGATGAACAGCAACCAGTCCACACCTCCCTGTGTGCCAACAACATCTGGTACCGAACAAACTGCAACTGCCACAGGGAGGGAGGAGGACTCTGGCGGAGAGTCCCCTGCACCGCAGCAGCCTGCACTTGAGGGCCCCCCCAAGAAGAGGGGTCGTCCGAGGAGGGGAAAGTGAGAGGCTGATGGCCAAGCGCAACTCCCAGGAAGCCTGAACCTGTTCTGGATTTTCGCCTTTGTGCACAGACTGTTCACCCTGTTGATGGCAACACTACTCCCACACATTGCATGGGGAGTACAAGTTGGAACAATGTGTCAGACAACTGTGGCCCCGATACTGGGGATCCTGTCTACCTGGACTTTCAATTCACCTAGGAACTTGGGATTGCAAGATTCATGTACAGCACAACCCATCCTATGCACTATTAACACAGATGTATCACAATAAACACACTAATACACCATACTTGCCTCTGTCGTGATTCCAACGTGGGTGCTGTTATGGGGATGATGAACTGCAAAATTACACTGTGTATGCGAACTGCAACAGCAAGGACAACACAGGCATGTGAGTACAGGCAACGTGACACATATGAGGGAGACACACCACCAGGGGTACACAACACATACACACCTAGGCCATCTGACTCATTGCCTACACTGATGTTGCCAGGGAAGACGGTGCAATGCACAGACACCACACCCATTCCCAGTTGTAGTCAAGTAGCCCACAGGTGCAGTAAGCAAATGGCAGTCAAATGTGTGACCACAGACAATGCACATCACTAAGTGAAGCACAGGTTTATTACACAGTAGCAACATGCCGTAACCACTACAGATGCAAGGTAACCCCACCTGGTAGCGGGCACACAGTCAACAACTGTAGACGGAAGGAAGTCCATGGGTGTGGCGCACATCACCTGTAGGGACACAACAGCTACCAGCCTGGATGTGCAATCACGTCGTCGGTGGACACAGTTGACCAAACGAATCTGAAAGTACCCTGTGAAGGACAGAAATTACACACAGTCAAAAGCAATGCAGTACAGGACAGATCAGCAAAACTCATGCACAATACATGTTACAAGATACCCACCCAGAACCAAGTTAGCATGTCAACACTGTTGGGGAGTACAGCCCACCTGTCACCACACATCGCAACACACATCCTGTCAAGTAGCCCATGGACACACTCCAACAGCACCAGAGCACCACCCACACATCATGCCAACTCACATCATTCACATGACACCTCAGGATACTCACATTCAGCTAAAGAAGTTGGTGATGAGCTGTGTGCGGACATCACCATCATCATCATCATCATCGTCACTGGCATTGTGGTCCAGGCCAGGATCCTCCACAGGTGGCGGATGTTGGTCATCGTCATCCTGGATGAGAGGCAACTCCTTCCGCACTGCCAGGTTGTGTAGCATGCAGCAGACGATGATAATCTTGCACACTTTCGCAGGGGCATATGGGAGGGACCCTCCGGTCTTGTCCAGGCAGCGGAAGCGGCTCTTCAGGAGACCAAAGGTCCGCTCAATCACTCTCCTGGTCCGACCATGTGCCTCATTGTAGCGCATCTGGGCAGGTGTCACAGGGTTCCTGAGGGGTGTCAGCAACCACGGCATGTTGGGGTATCCCGAGTCACCTACGGACAGACAAGTGCACATCAGCTGACTTGGAAAAGTGGGCGGAATACTACAGATCAGATCACACACAATGGCACAAAGTCAGTACACACCGACAAGCCAGGCACGCTGGTTCTGCATCTGTGCCATCATCCTGGGGATGCGACTACTCCTCATCACAAAGGCATCGTGTGCTGAACCAGGGAAACGGGCACACACGTGTGTGATGGTCATGTCTGCAAGACACACCACCAGTGCATTGACCAAGTGGTAGTGCTTGCGGTTCCTGTAGGCCTGCTCCTGGGCCTGTGGTGGTACCAAAGCCACATGTGTCCCATCAATGGAGCCAATGACATGCGGCATCCTCCCCAGGGCATAAAAGTCACTCTTCACGTCAGTGAGTCGTCGCAGATCTAGGGAAATAGATGTACCGGTTCAGGAATAGCAACATTGCCGCCAAAAAATCGCGGAGCACACGGCTGAACATGGTCTGTGACATCCCACCAGCAGACGCCACAGTATGTTGGAAGGTACCGGTGGCAAAGAAGTGTAGGGCTGCCATCACCTTCACCTTGGGGGTCAGCGCTGTAGGATACGTCCGGCCAGGCTGCAAATGTGGGGACAACTGCACTGCCAAATCCTCAATCAGCTGCCTGGTGAAGCGGTACCGTCGGATGCTGTCCCGTTCCACCATCGTTGCCAGGTCTGGGAATGGCCGATGGACAGCAGGAGCCCTGCAGTGCAGAGGAGAAGTAAGCAAGATCGTCAGTCACCCCACATATGCGGTATTGAACACACTCAAGATCCCAACATACATCATCATGAGGCACAACTACATGAAGTGTGCAGTACCGGAACGACATGTATGGTACATACATGGCCAACATCTGTCAACACGGTCCTACAGGTGGCATCAATTTGTCCCAGGTTGGCCCATTGGATATCATGATGCTGTGTCACAGTCACCCCCCACAGTGACATGTGAGGACAGATGTGCCCCAGGCACCACAGCTCAACGACAGGCACATTCCCAGGGACCCTGTAATGCCACATGGACACTGGCATCACCTGGAGTATCATGTGTACACAGCGATACAAAAGGGGATGATGGACGGAACGCTTGAGCCAATCAAACACTCACCCCCAGTCAACTGATCTGGGTTTAATCCATCATCATTCTTTAGCTCACTCCACCACCCCAGTTCAGACATGGCCATATGCAAATCAGTCTGACCCTGTGCCTCATGGGAACAGTCCAGCCCGAACTGCCAAGCCATGTCTTCCCTGGACCGGAAACAAGCATCCTAGGACCGGTTTCTGGCATTCCAGCCGTCATCAGCCAGGCTTGCTTGAATCCAGTGGCAAAGTGAGCAAGGGACCCACGTCTGGGCATACCCCCGCCAACTTAGGGCGAACAAAGCGATACAAAGGGGATGATGGACGGAGCAGCTTGAGCCAATCAAACACTCACCCCCAGTCAACTGATCTGGGTTTAATCCATCATCATTCTTTAGCTCACTCCACCACCCCAGTTCAGACATGGCCATATGCAAATCAGTCTGACCCTGTGCCTCATGGGAACAGTCCAGCCCGAACTGCCAAGCCATGTCTTCCCTGGACCGGAAACAAGCATCCTAGGACCGGTTTCTGGCATTCCAGCCGTCATCAGCCAGGCTTGCTTGAATCCAGTGGTAAAGTGAGCAAGGGACCCACGTCTGGGCATACCCCCGCCAACTTAGGGCGAACAAAGCGATACAAAAGGGGATGATGGACGGAACGCTAGAGCCAATCAAACACTCACCCCAGTCAACTGATCTGGGTTTAATCCATCATCATTCTTTAGCTCACTCCACCACCCCAGTTCAGACATGGCCATATGCAAATCAGTCTGACCCTGTGCCTCATGGGAACAGTCCAGCCCGAACTGCCAAGCCATGTCTTCCCTGGACCGGAAACAAGCATCATAGGACCGGTTTCTGGCATTCCAGCCGTCATCAGCCAGGCTTGCTTGAATCCAGTGGCAAAGTGAGCAAGGGACCCACGTCTGGGGATACCCCCGCCAACTTAAGGCGAACAAAGCGATACAAAGGGGATGATGGACCGGAACGCTTGAGCCAATCAAACACTCACCCCCAGTCAACTGATCTGGGTTTAATCCATCATCATTCTTTAGCTCACTCCACCACCCCAGTTCAGACATGGCCATATGCAAATCAGTCTGACCCTGTGCCTCATGGGAACAGTCCAGCCCGAACTGCCAAGCCATGTCTTCCCTGGACCGGAAACAAGCATCCTAGGACCAGTTTCTGGCATTCCAGCCGTCATCAGCCAGGCTTGCTTGAATCCAGTGGCAAAGTGAGCAAGGGACCCACGTCTGGGCATACCCCCGCCAACTTAGGGCGAACAAAGCGATACAAAGGGGATGATGGACGGAGCAGCTTGAGCCAATCAAACACTCACCCCCAGTCAACTGATCTGGGTTTAATCCATCATCATTCTTTAGCTCACTCCACCACCCCAGTTCAGACATGGCCATATGCAAATCAGTCTGACCCTGTGCCTCATGGGAACAGTCCAGCCCGAACTGCCAAGCCATGTCTTCCCTGGACCGGAAACAAGCATCCTAGGCCGTCCATCATCCCCTTTTGTATCGCTTTGTTCGCCCCTAAGTTGGCGGGGGTATGCCCAGACGTGGGTCCCTTGCTCACTTTGCCACTGGATTCAAGCAAGCCTGGCTGATGACGACTGGAATGCCAGAAACCGGTCCTAGGATGCTTGTTTCCGGTCCAGGGAAGACATGGCTTGGCAGTTCGTGCTGGACTGTTCCCATGAGGCACAGGGTCAGACTGATTTGCATATGGCCATGTCTGAACTGGGGTGGTGGAGTGAGCTAAAGAATGATGATGGATTAAACCCAGATCAGTTGACTGGGGGTGAGTGTTTGATTGGCTCAAACGTTCCGTCCATCATCCCTTTTGTATCGCTTTGTTCGCCCTAAGTTGGCGGGGGTATGCCCAGACGTGGGTCCCTTGCTCACTTTGCCACTGGATTCAAGCAAGCCTGGCTGATGATGGCTGGAATGCCAGAAACCGGTCCTAGGATGCTTGTTTCCGGTCCAGGGAAGACATGGCTTGGCAGTTCGTGCTGGACTGTTCCCATGAGGCACAGGGTCAGACTGATTTGCATATGGCCATGTCTGAACTGGGGTGGTGGAGTGAGCTAAAGAATGATGATGGATTAAACCCAGATCAGTTGACTGGGGTGAGTGTTTGATTGGCTCAAACGTTCCGTCCATCATCCCCTTTGTATCGCTTTGTTCGCCCTAAGTTGGCGGGGTATGCCCAGACGTGGGTCCCTTGCTCACTTTGCCTCTGGATTCAAGCAAGCCTGGCTGATGACGGCTGGAATGCCAGAAACCGGTCCTAGGATGCTTGTTTCCGGTCCAGGGAAGACATGGCTTGGCAGTTCGTGCTGGACTGTTCCCATGAGGCACAGGGTCAGACTGATTTGCATATGGCCATGTCTGAACTGGGGTGGTGGAGTGAGCTAAAGAATGATGATGGATTAAACCCAGATCAGTTGACTGGGGGTGAGTGTTTGATTGGCTCAAACGTTCCGTCCATCATCCCCTTTTGTATCGCTTTGTTCGCCCTAAGTTGGCGGGGTATGCCCAGACGTGGGTCCCTTGCTCACTTTGCCACTGGATTCAAGCAAGCCTGGCTGATGACGGCTGGAATGCCAGAAACCGGTCCTAGGATGCTTGTTTCCGGTCCAGGGAAGACATGGCTTTGCAGTTCGTGCTGGACTGTTCCCATGAGGCACAGGGTCAGACTGATTTGCATATGGCCATGTCTGAACTGGGGTGGTGGAGTGAGCTAAAGAATGATGATGGATTAAACCCAGATCAGTTGACTGGGGGTGAGTGTTTGATTGGCTCAAACGTTCCGTCCATCATCCCCTTTTGTATCGCTTTGTTCGCCCTAAGTTGGCGGGGGTATGCCCAGACGTGGGTCCCTTGCTCACTTTGCCACTGGATTCAAGCAAGCCTGGCTGATGACGGCTGGAATGCCAGAAACCGGTCCTAGGATGCTTGTTTCCGGTCCAGGGAAGACATGGCTTGGCAGTTCGTGCTGGACTGTTCCCATGAGGCACAGGGTCAGACTGATTTGCATATGGCCATGTCTGAACTGGGGTGGTGGAGTGAGCTAAAGAATGATGATGGATTAAACCCAGATCAGTTGACTGGGGGTGAGTGTTTGATTGGCTCAAACGTTCCGTCCATCATCCCCTTTTGTATCGCTTTGTTCGCCCTAAGTTGGCGGGGGTATGCCCAGACGTGGGTCCCTTGCTCACTTTGCCACTGGATTCAAGCAAGCCTGGCTGATGACGGCTGGAATGCCAGAAACCGGTCCTAGGATGCTTGTTTCCGGTCCAGGGAAGACATGGCTTGGCAGTTCGTGCTGGACTGTTCCCATGAGGCACAGGGTCAGACTGATTTGCATATGGCCATGTCTGAACTGGGGTGGTGGAGTGAGCTAAAGAATGATGATGGATTAAACCCAGATCAGTTGACTGGGGGTGAGTGTTTGATTGGCTCAAACGTTCCGTCCATCATCCCCTTTTGTATCGCTTTGTTCGCCCTAAGTTGGCGGGGGTATGCCCAGACGTGGGTCCCTTGCTCACTTTGCCACTGGATTCAAGCAAGCCTGGCTGATGACGGTTGGAATGTCAGAAACCGGTCCTAGGATGCTTGTTTCCGGTCCAGGGAAGACATGGCTTGGCAGTTCGTGCTGGACTGTTCCCATGAGGCACTGGGTCAGACTGATTTGCATATGGCCATGTCTGAACTGGGGTGGTGGAGTGAGCTAAAGAATGATGATGGATTAAACCCAGATCAGTTGACTGGGGGTGAGTGTTTGATTGGCTCAAACGTTCCGTCCATCATCCCCTTTTGTATCGCTTTGTTCGCCCTAAGTTGGCGGGGGTATGCCCAGACGTGGGTCCCTTGCTCACTTTGCCACTGGATTCAAGCAAGCCTGGCTGATGACGGCTGGAATGCCAGAAACCGGTCCTAGGATGCTTGTTTCCGGTCCAGGGAAGACATGGCTTGGCAGTTCGTGCTGGACTGTTCCCATGAGGCACAGGGTCAGACTGATTTGCATATGGCCATGTCTGAACTGGGGTGGTGGAGTGAGCTAAAGAATGATGATGGATTAAACCCAGATCAGTTGACTGGGGGTGAGTGTTTGATTGGCTCAAACGTTCCGTCCATCATCCCCTTTTGTATCGTATCATGTGTACACCACAGCAAAACAAACATGACCCCCACATGTAGTGGCCACACTTGCCATGGCAGGACAGCCATGGACGTCTGTGACACACACGCACAACATCAGAGTCCATGCACACACAACGTGGATGTGGAGACTGTCTCCCATTGTGCACATGAAATCAGAGACATTGTAAACACTACATGCACAAAGACTGTGGAGGGCCATCACTATTGTGCCACTGGGACCCCCTGGCTCAAACATACCGTCCCACATGGGACTCACGGGGTATGTGACATGACATACACAAACACCACTGTGAAATGTGACCATGACACATGCACAGATATGAACAGTTGCACATCACAGTGGTCACGTACACGTAACACCCAGGATCCTGTCCCCATGAACACGTGCACAGCCTGGGGGTGGCTGCCCACAGGTGACACCCACAGGACAACATGTACACCAACATACACACAATAGGAAATGCAGCCTTACATGCCTTATGATAAGGTTTGGACAGGCTGTCGTGATGTAGGTGTGCCCCTCACTCCCTGGGAGCTATCTGTGGCTGGCATATGTCCATCTGAGACAGGCATGCTGACCTATGCCAGTCACATATACAGTGATGCGTTGAACCGCAATGGACCGATCGGTGCCTCCGGCCGGCCCATTGCTTTCAAAGTGTGCGGGTACGCGTTGTACCCCTGTGCGCGTTGAACTGCAATGGACCGATCGGTGCCTCCGGCCGGCCCATTGCTTTCAATGTGTGCGGGTACGCGTTGTACCCCTGTGCGCGTTGAACTGCAATGGACCGATCGGTGCCTCCGGCCGGCCCATTGCTTTCAATGTGTGCGGGTACGCGTTGTACCCCTGTGCGCGTTGAACTGCAATGGACCGATCGGTGCCTCCGGCCGGCCCATTGCTTTCAATGTGTGCGGGTACGCGTTGTACCCCTGTGCGCGTTGAACTGCAATGGACCGATCGGTGCCTCCGGCCGGCCCATTGCTTTCAATGTGTGCGGGTACGCGTTGTACCCCTGTGCGCGTTGAACTGCAATGGACCGATCGGTGCCTCCGGCCGGCCCATTGCTTTCAATGTGTGCGGGTACGCGTTGTACCCCTGTGCGCGTTGAACTGCAATGGACCGATCGGTGCCTCCGGCCGGCCCATTGCTTTCAATGTGTGCGGGTACGCGTTGTACCCCTGTGCGCGTTGAACTGCAATGGACCGATCGGTGCCTCCGGCCGGCCCATTGCTTTCAATGTGTGCGGGTACGCGTTGTACCCCTGTGCGCGTTGAACTGCAATGGACCGATCGGTGCCTCCGGCCGGCCCATTGCTTTCAATGTGTGCGGGTACGCGTTGTACCCCTGTGCGCGTTGAACTGCAATGGACCGATCGGTGCCTCCGGCCGGCCCATTGCTTTCAATGTGTGCGGGTACGCGTTGTACCCCTGTGCGCGTTGAACTGCAATGGACCGATCGGTGCCTCCGGCCGGCCCATTGCTTTCAATGTGTGCAGGTACGCGTTGAACCCCTGTGCGCGTTGAACTGCAATGGACCGATCGGTGCCTCCGGCCGGCCCATTGCTTTCAATGTGTGCGGGTACGCGTTGTACCCCTGTGCGCGTTGTACCGCAATGGACCGATCGGTGCGCACCCATTGACAATGGGCTTGCCTGGCAACGGACGCGTTTTCGAATTTCGAACGAGTCGGTTGCTGGAAAATCAGTTGGTCACCCACAACAATGTTGCAAAATCATGTATGTCATGAAGTTGAAGTTTTGAAGGATGCTGTGGGCGTGTTTTGGTGCTGCTATTCCATGGATTGGCCAGATTCAGAAGATGCAAACGACTTGGACCTATCACTTTGGACACAAGGGACAGTATCTGCCTCTCCAGCACATATATATTGCTGCCTGTTCCCCTGAGAGCCCACTTGCCTGCACTACATGCTCCAGGACGACATCTGCCACTGCACTGCTGCTGTCTCTGCCCCTCTGGACCCTGCAATGGCACGTACTGTGGAGAGAGCCCCAGCCTTCAGCCTTGAGGAGAACCAGGCCCTGCTGGACAGCCTACTTCCACAGTACAGCAAGCTGTATGGGACAGCAGGGGAGCAGGTGAGTGTTCTGTGCACTGCCTTTCTGAATGTGCATTTTGTCTGACTAGCAAGGCTGAGAGTCAGCACGCCACTGGCTAGCAGGCTCACTGAGTAGTTGTCACCCCCCATAGTGTGTAGTGACTTGCACTGGACAGGTATGGTGCAGTGACAGTGCTTCTGAACAGGGTTTTACTCCCCATGCAATGATACCATGTAGTGACTTCTGGAAAACTGTCCATGGGCAGCCGTGCACTGCCTGTGTACACCATGTGCCCCTGTGATTGCGACATGTATATGCAACTGTGTCATGCACGGATATGTTGCATGTGTAGTAATGGCCTTATCACTTTGTCATCCTGACAGGCTTCTGCCCATCGGAAGCATGAGATATGGAAGGACATCGTCCGGGCTGTCCGGTCCGTGGGGGTCTACAAGCGCCGGATCCGCAACTGCCAAAAGAGGTGGCAGGACCTTCGGGGCTGGACCCGGAGGATTGCACGGGTCCAGCTGAAGCTGTCGCCTCCTCGCAGGAGGGGCGGAACACGGACCCTGACCCCCCACATGCTCAGGATCCTGGCGGTGGTCTTTCCAGACCTGGATGGGCAGCTGAAGGCCAGAGAGCAGCAAGGAGGGGGTGAGTCAAAGACTGCACTGTGTACTCTGTCTAACATGCTATGTGCCCTCCTCGGGCCTGGTTAAACTGCCACAGTACAGCAGTCATGTTGTCCAGGAGCCATGTCCCTCTATTGTGCACTGCCCACTCCTCATCTGATACCCAGGTGTGGCCCTTACATGCAGGGAATTCTGTCACTTAGGACTGTGTCCTTGCAGTTTGCTTGACTCAAGGTGGGAGACAGCATCTGTTTCCCTGACTCTGTGGTGGGCATCATGGGTGGGTCCATTGCTTACACAATGCCTGTATTCTGACATGTATTCAGCGTGTTACTTTGATCTGTGGTCCAATTGCTGAGCTGATCCACCACATGTGGCTGGGGTATCTGGCACACACCCATGCTGCGGGTGGGAACAATGTTTGGGCCCCAGGAGTATGTATATGACGTGTGTCACACATACTCAGCCAGCTGCCTACAGTCCAGGGCTCATCCCTCATTCATGTGGGGCTGGACAGTCATGCCTACTCCAGGCCATACAATACACTCTGTACTCCCACTCCCGTGTTTCAGCGGACACATTGTGCACAGTGATTTGACCCCTCAGGTGTCTGCCTCTGTGTCAGTGTGCTGTAGATTAGTCGCCAGGACTGCTGTGGAGTTTCTTGGTAGGGGCTCAGCATGCCACTGGAGATGTGACCATAGGAGACGATACTTGTGTGACACATAGGTGTCTGATCAGCTGCCCATGCAGACTGGGGCATGTAAATGTGAAGTTCAGGCAGCTGTTCCCCATGCACAGCAGAGTGTGAGGGGCTCAGGTTCAGAGGGTAGTGTCACAGGTCTCCCATATGTCCAATAGGTATGACCTGGACAGATGAGGGTTAAGAGGATGTGTTGTGGGGGGATGTACATGTGCACTTGTGCAGCTCCAGGACTTGCATTCCCCATGACCTACTATTGTGACACAGTGCAGAGTGTTGTTGTCTGGCTGCAAAGTCATACATCACTGAGACAGTGATGTATGACTTTGCAGTCATGCCTCCGCCATGGCATGTGTCTACTGATTGGTGAGCCTGCAGGGGAGTGACATGTGCTACATGCACACCATAGTGGCGCTGGCTATCAGGACATGGGTGCATCATGGTGTCTGTCGCTGGTATGCATCACATGCATTTCCTATTTGACTCTGGGCATCCCTTTCATCCGGAAACCTGTACTGACTCAGTGGCAAGAGCTGTGATGTGTGCATGTCCACATGCCACACCGTGTCCTCTGCACTGTCCAACTACTGTGTACTTGGTGCATGTGTCAACACTGGGGTGTTGCAATCCAACAGACACCAGACAGATGGGTGCAAGGCCATGTGGGATGTGAGTGCCATGCTTGGCATCAGACTGACAATTGACTTCTCCTGTTCAATTAGGGCACTTTTAGCAATGTACAACTAATGATGCCAGGGCTTGCTCTGTGATGTGCTGTGCTCACAGTGGTGTGTGCGTTATGTGCAGGTGACTGATGTCTGTCTGTATCCCCATTGTTTGCAGATACATCCACGGCCACGGAAGGGGACAGCTCCACGGACCAGGAGGAGCCAGAGAGCCAGACTGGGTCAGCAGCCGAGGAGTGGTCGGAGGGACCCAGTGGCACGGAGGGCGAGGGGAGCCACACCGAGGAGTCCTCAGCAGCATCCACCTCAGCTGAGGACCAGAGCAACTCGGAGGATGACTCCCTTGTGGAGGCGGGTGTCAGCAGCCACCACACCCCAGCTAGTGTTGCTGTCCCCGCCACCACCAGCACCACCACCGCCCTCCCATCGGCTCCCATTCCCCAGGTCCGTGGAGGCTCCCATGTCCGGGAGCGTGTTTCCTTTGGGCCAGGCACCGCACCCCCTGCCCCTGTGTCCCCTGCTGCCCTGAGTGAGGAGTCTGTGTACCTCCTTCGCCAGCTCCATGTAGGGCAGACAGCCATGCTGAGTGTCCTCCATGCGCACACCGCGCTGTTGACTCAGCTGGTGTCGTTCATGGAGGGCATCTCATCGGGCATGTCTGACCTACAGAGGGGCAATAGGTCCATGGACTCCTCCCTGACGGCAGCAGTGTCCCTCCTCAAACGGTCCCTCACCCCTCCTGCCTCTGCTCCATCCACACTCCCCAGCACCTTACCCGTCCCAAGCACACACACACCGGCACAGGCACACACCAGCACACACACATCCAGCACACTGACACACACGCCAATGACAAAACGCACACGCACGCACATTCAGGGGACTGAAGCCAGACTCACAGGGGATGGGGCCCTGGAACACACACACGCATCCACATGCACTGCGCAGTCCTCAGTTCCCTCTCCCTCCAAAGCACCCTCCCTTGCCTCACATGCAACCCCAAAGTCACAGCAGCTCTTCCTCTGTGACCTCGGCCTCTTCCCCACCGATGAAGCTGCTCCAGCATCCCGGGGGAAGAGGAAGCCCACCCACACGGAGCAGAGTGCCCCTCGCCCCCGGACACCCTCCCCCAGGCGCAGACGGACTGAGGCCCCCACCCGCAAGTCCCCCGGAGTGGTAAGAGCAAGACCCCGCCACCGCCCTGCAGCTCAGGCACAAGGTCTCCGTCCTCCATCCCTCAGGCCCCCACTGCACAGGTGCCCCCACCACACCCTGCCCCAGGTTCCCCCACCCACAGATATACCATCCCCAAGAGGATCCGGCCTTCTCCCCCTGCCACTTGCTCTCCCAGCACCACACCCCCCGCTGCGCTTGTCTGTGCCACTGATGTGGTGAGGGTGTCCTCCCCCTCTGTCCAACCCACCTTGCCTGTTCCCCATTCTCCTCCCCTGGAGGTAGGCACTGCAGTGGAGTCCACTACCGCCCTGTCTGACTTGGGCACTGCAGTGGCGGACCTGTCCACCCCATCTGCAGGGTCCACTGCAGTTGTGCCGGCACCCACGACATCTGAGTCATGCCCCCAGTTGTGCCGGCACACACCATGTCAGACACCTCCACTGCAGTTGTCAGTGGCTCTCCAGCACCCACCACCCCTTCCCTGACTCCCCCTGGTGAGCCCTGATCCTGTCCCTGCGGTGCCTGGCCTGCCCCCGGTTGCCCCTCCTAGTGGATTGTCCCTGGTTTTGTGCAGGCTTGCGTAGGGTGACATCTGCCAGTGTCACCCTGTTTGAACTTTGACAATGGACTGGCCATTGGCCTTTGCTCTAATTTCTTCTGGACGTCGTTATCAAACAACACATATGCTGAATAAAGCAACTTTCTTTTCTCTAGTGCTCATGCTTCAGATGTACATGTTGTTGGTGCAGCTAACCATGCCCTTGCTGCAGTGATGGTGATATCTGGTATCATGATTATGAAGTGTTACTGTGCAGGAACCCATGTGGTCCAGGGGGAATGTGTCCTATCATGTGGTGTATCCATGTCATCAATAGCAGCATCTGAGGGTGTCATGTGTTCAGTATTTGGCAATGGGTTTCCTACTTACATTGGCAATTTCATATCTGTGGCTTCCACCCCTGCACATCTGTTGTGCCTGCCATCGTTGCATTTGTCTACTTCCCTGACCGTGTTGCCATCTCCAGTGGACATGCAGGTTTGGGCATCAATGGGGAGGGACTCATCCGTGTAGTCAGTGCAACATTGCTATACAAGTGTGTTGGATCTGTGCTGATGATTCCGTTGGCACATCCATGACCAGGCTGATGTGATGGGAGCCCTCATTTGGTGCTAATTGTTGATTGTGTGACCAAGTGCTCAGCTGACATGATGGGGCCCTACTGAGGCAACATATGGCACAGCTTTCCTCACACAGGAGTGGAGTCCCCTCATGGCAGTGTGTACACGTGTGACATTGCCTGCGCCCAAGGTGTGTGTTGTATGTGCATGTCTGTGTGTTCACTTTCATTCATCTGCGCATGCTGTGATCCCTAGTGTTGTACCTGTTTGTGATGCTTGCTGACTTGAGCTATGTTCCCCCAAAGTCTTCTCCCTGTGTTCTCTGTGATGTGGGTGCATGGCACATTACTGGTCATCAGGGTGTCACCCATAGGTGTGTTTGCTGTCAGGGCTGAGTTTGTGTGCAGACGCAGATGGGTCACAGTCAGGTTTCCCCTTGGCACTTGTTGTTTGCCCCTGTCATGTGATTTCCAGTTTGTGTTATCTTTCAGTGATTGTGACACGTTGTGTGTGTGACTGATGGCACTCCTCAGGGTCCGGGCTGCAATGTTGGTTGTTGTCTATGTGTGTTCTTTGTGGGTGACCTTGGCTTCTTCATTGGTGTGTGACTGTGGCTGGGATCCCATTGGTCGGTGTGGTATTGCCGTCATGTCCATGTACAGCGTAGTGTGCAGTGTGTCAGACATTCAGGAGTCTTGTTGAGTGTCCATGTGTGATGTGTTTCTACACCTTGGTTTCCACCCACCACCCTGGAATAGTCATGGGTGCATGTGCAATGTCACCAGTGCATGTGTACTTCACTGCTGCAAATTGTTGGAGGTCGAGGGGTGTGGTGTTGAGTGTGTGCAGATGAGAGTTGTTGCCCGGCTAGGCCCCTGCCCCCATGTTGGCCTTGGCTTACTGGCCATGCTAATTGATTTGTGCTTGTGTAGGTGTGATGGTAGTTTGTTGCTCAGGACACCTGACTGTGGTTCACAGTGTGAACAACATTTAGCTTTGTCATCACAGTGGTATTTTTATTCAGCCCAGGGTCACCACATTGTGGGGGCCCTGGGGGTGGTGCTGTGGTGTGTCTGTGACTTGCTGTGTCAGTTGTTGTTCCTACGTGCCTGTGTGACATGTGTGTTTTGTGCTCCCTCTCACCTGACAATGCCTGCTTGCCCACATAGGGGATTTGGAGCCATGAGTTACCTTAGTGTGGCAGTGTATGCACATCTGTATGATTGGTATTCAGCTCTCCTCATGTGTTGTGTGGTTGCCTGGGGACACTGGCACCCCCACCCCTCACCTGCTGTGTATGATGACAGTGTTGGTCTGCCTGTTTGTGTTTGTGCATCTGCACCACTGCATTGGCATATCTTGGGTGTGCCATTGGCTGTATGTTGTTTGGTGTGTTTCCCCTGCTGTCCCTGGGACTCCTAGGTCATCGGTCAGCACAGTGATCATGGTTTGTGTGTCCCATTGCTGCCATGGTATGGTATCTGTTCACCTCACATCTGCTGTCTCCACAGGGTATCTGCATTTGTGTGCCCATTGGTGCAAATATGTGGTTCTGCATTCTGATGGTCACGTCTGTCATTGTGTCATTGATGACTGTTGACGGTCTCAGCCCCCATGGGTGTTGTTTGTCTGCACATGGCCAAAGGAATGTTTCATTTGCACTGCAGTATTTGGCTCCCCCAATTTATGTTGCAATGGGACACATACACTACTTTGCCACAGATGAGTTTTTGGTTCTGTGACCAGGAATGATCCATGCAGTTTGGCAGTTGCAGCTCTTTCTTTGTCAACAATTACCTTTTGGTCACTGTGATGATGAGGGTGTAGACCCCATTGCCACAATGGTCAAAATGTGCTTCAGCTATGGACCCCACACTTGCCTTTTGGTCACTGTGATGATGGGGGTTTAGACCCCATTGCCACAATGGTCAAAATGTGCTTCAGCTATGGACCCCACACTTGCCTTTTGGTCACTGTGATGATGGGGGTTTAGACCCCATTGCCACAATGGTCAAAATGTGCTTCAGCTATGGACCCCACACTTACCTTTTGGTCACTGTGATGATGGGGGTTTAGGCCCCATTGCCACAATGGTCATGGGCTGCTTGCATTGTGGGTGCCACACACATATATGTGTGGCACATGTGCTAGGGGTCACATTGTATGTTGAAAGTCATGTTCGGTGTTGTAGGCATTTGACACAGCCTACACACGCTTGTCATGGTGGTGGGGGATGTCTTAATCTTGCATTCCCTAGGTTGTGGTGTGCTTGTTGTGTCATGCATTGTCCATCCTATGAGTGGGGGTGGTAGTAGTGGTAGGCATCCAGCCCCCTGGGTGAGGGTGGTAGTAGTGGTAGGCATCCTGCCCCCCTGGGTGAGGGTGGTAGTAGTGGTAGGCATCCTGCCCCCGTGGGTGAGGGTGGTAGTAGTGGTGGGCATCCTGCCCCCTGGCTAAGGGTGGTAGTAGTGGTAGGCATCCTGCCCCCCGTGGGTGAGGGTGGTAGTAGTGGTGGGCATCCTGCCCCCTGGCTAAGGGTGGTAGTAGTGGTGGGCATCCTGCCCCCCTGGGTGAGGGTGGTAGTAGTGGTAGGCATCCAGCCCCCCTGGCTAAGGGTGGTAGTAGTGGTAGGCATCCTGCCCCCTGGCTAAGGGTGGTAGTAGTGGTAGGCATCCTGCCCCCCTGGGTGAGGGTGGTAGTAGTGGTAGGCATCCTGCCCCCCTGGGTGAGGGTGGTAGTAGTGGTAGGCATCCTGCCCCCCGTGGGTGAGGGTGGTAGTAGTGGTGGGCATCCTGCCCCCTGGCTAAGGGTGGTAGTAGTGGTAGGCATCCTGCCCCCCGTGGGTGAGGGTGGTAGTAGTGGTGGGCATCCTGCCCCCTGGCTAAGGGTGGTAGTAGTGGTGGGCATCCTGCCCCCCTGGGTGAGGGTGGTAGTAGTGGTAGGCATCCTGCCCCCGTGGGTGAGGGTGGTAGTAGTGGTGGGCATCCTGCCCCCTGGCTAAGGGTGGTAGTAGTGGTGGGCATCCTGCCCCCTGGCTAAGGGTGGTAGTAGTGGTAGGCATCCTGCCCCCATGGGTGAGGGTGGTAGTAGTGGTAGGCATCCTGCTCCCCCTGGGTGAGGGTGGTAGTAGTGGTAGGCATCCTGCCCCCCGTGGGTGAGGGTGGTAGTAGTGGTGGGCATCCTGCCCCCTGGCTAAGGGTGGTAGTAGTGGTGGGCATCCTGCCCCCCTGGGTGAGGGTGGTAGTAGTGGTAGGCATCCTGCCCCCGTGGGTGAGGGTGGTAGTAGTGGTGGGCATCCTGCCCCCTGGCTAAGGGTGGTAGTAGTGGTAGGCATCCTGCCCCCCTGGGTGAGGGTGGTAGTAGTGGTAGGCATCCTGCCCCCCTGGGTGAGGGTGGTAGTAGTGGTAGGCATCCTGCCCCCGTGGGTGAGGGTGGTAGTAGTGGTGGGCATCCTGCCCCCTGGCTAAGGGTGGTAGTAGTGGTGGGCATCCTGCCCCCTGGCTAAGGGTGGTAGTAGTGGTAGGCATCCTGCCCCCCGTGGGTGAGGGTGGTAGTAGTGGTAGGCATCCAGCCCCCCTGGCTAAGGGTGGTAGTAGTGGTAGGCATCCTGCCCCCCTGGGTGAGGGTGGTAGTAGTGGTAGGCATCCTGCCCCCGTGGGTGAGGGTGGTAGTAGTGGTGGGCATCCTGCCCCCTGGCTAAGGGTGGTAGTAGTGGTGGGCATCCTGCCCCCCTGGGTGAGGGGTGGTAGTAGTGGTAGGCATCCTGCCCCCCTGGGTGAGGGTGGTAGTAGTGGTGGGCATCCTGCCCCCCTGGGTGAGGGTGGTAGTAGTGGTAGGCATCCTGCCCCCCTGGGTGAGGGTGGTAGTAGTGGTGGGCATCCTGCCCCCGTGGGTGAGGGTGGTAGTAGTGGTGGGCATCCTGCCCCCTGGCTAAGGGTGGTAGTAGTGGTAGGCATCCAGCCCCCTGGGTTGGGGTGGTGGTGCGCATTCAGGCCCCTGTGTGCATATGTGGCATTGGTGATGGGCATCCCGCCCCTATGGTGCTGCTGTTGCTGGTGTAAGTATATTCAGATTCCCCGTGTATGTGTGTGATGTGTCGTGTACGTGTTGTATGTGTTTTGTGGTTGGTGTCTGACTTACCTTCTGCGCCGTACGCGTCCGTGCCTGTTCCGGTAGTAGATGTAGAATATTGGTATGATCGGGCGAAGGGATTCATGGTTGGTTCGTGTCGTTCGTCCTTCTCGTTGCTTCGCGTCGTCCTCG
>CAWUFW010026790.1:0-30842 GCA_963921515.1 Calotriton arnoldi
TGTGCAGACCCTCAAACACAGTGTGCAGACCCTCAACACAGTGTGCAGACCCTCAAACAGAGTGCAGGCCCTCAAACACAGTGTGAAGACCCTCAAACAGTGTGCAGGCCCTCAAACACAGTGTGCAGACCCTCAAACACAGTGTGCAGACCCTCAACACAGTGTGGGGACCCTCAACACAGTGTGCACGCGCACACCCACATCTTGCAGTCAAGCGGGATAGAGCAGGGATGCCGGGCAGGGGTACCGGGGGTGCCAGAAGGAGGTAACAGTGGTGCCTGGGAGAGTGACCGGGGGTGCTGGGGGAGAGGTACAGGGGGTGCTGGTGAGAGGTACTGGGGTGCTGGGGACAGGTACCAGGGATACTGGGCAGTGGTATGGGGGTCATGGGGAGAGGTACCAGGGGTGCTGTGGAGCGGTAACGGGGGTGCTGGAGACAGGTACCAAGGATGTCGGGCAGGGGTACCTGGCGTTCCAGGTAGAGGTAACAGGACGCCTGGGAAGAGGTGGCAGGGGTGCTGGGCAGAGGTACTGGGGATGCCAGGGAGGCAGTATGTTGTAGGTGGTGCCTATGGGTAGTAGTGGATGGGGAGGGTCACAAGGGGAAGGATAGGCTATGGGTGGGCAGGGGGGCCTTCAAGGCCCCTTCCTTGCCGCAGGAGGGTGTTTGGCAGGCTGCAGATACCACTCAGCCTAACTGATAATGTGATTAAATGCAAATCATGCCACACATTTCATGGTGTTTGATTTCATTCTTTTCTAAAATCTAACACACATAAATATTGATGCAAAATGGTACCCAGTGCATCAGAACGTGCAAAGGTTTCTCATTAAAGAACTAACGTATACGGCAGACTTTAATCAAAATGCTCTTCACCAATAATAAATGATTTTTTTCTGACGCAGAGCCACAGAAATCCGATTTTTAGATGCTGTTGAGTGTACTATTCAGTAGAATAGTTGCTCCTGTGACGCACATCCTGTGTGGCACTCAGCGACCCTAGATGCTCCCAGACATCCTTTGTTCATTCGTTTAATCACAACAATGTTACAAAATCTGTCTCCAGAGGCCCAATGTTTGGGTTTACATTTCTTCACACCGTGGGGTGTGGAAGACTCCTTTCAGGACTCATGCTGAGCAGTATCGTTCATCACTTACCTATCGTGCACATGCCCCAGTACAGTAGCGGCTGCTTCCGGATGGGGGGTGGGAAATATAAAAAGGACTTACCTGAAACGGACAGACGGCCGCCTCTCCTCTGTCCTCTTCATCTTCCGGTCTCCAGTCCCGGCCGGCAGCAGAAAGCACCCGGGCACACAGGCTCTCCTGAGCCAATCACAACGCTACAATGCAGCATTGTGATTGGTCTGAGCGCCGTGGTTTGGTGCTCAGACAGGGACTGGGAGGCTCTGCATGTTCCTGACCAGGCTGTGTAATGCAGCCTAGTGGGGAGGATGCAAAGTGCACAGGACTGCTGGGCCGGCCCAAGAGGGCGGGAGAAACAGTCATGAGCACTTAGGGAGTGCAAACCACTCCTCCTCCTGCGCTGCCCAGCCCCGCCCGCCCCTGACTGTGATAGGGCAAAAACAATTATAGTAACGATACATTATTATCATTGTATTTTTCCTTTTGAGCAGTGGGGCCGCCGCTGCCCCGTAGCAGGCCTCTTAGGGTTCAAGCCATTGAATCTTGTGATGAGAAGGACTATGTTGAGGATTCCCAGTGCCCCCTCGAAATAACTGATACTTGAGAAGAGTGGCGTAATAATTTCGGTTAATGGTTGTGAGGGGGAGACCCCTACTCAAGCAGGAACCACAATCCTCGCATGCAGCGGCCATACTAGGAGCCGGTGTTGGACGCTGATAAACGTCCGTGCACAAAAGTGCAATAACGAGCGTATACTGGACAATCGTCAACTCTCTCACTGACACTACGCTACTCTACGTGGATGTCGGATTTAGATCCCACTGAGGACTAGAAACTTGGAGCATCTTGACCTTTTTCCTGCCTTCTTCGGCCGGGACGGAATTATAACCGGCACAGAGGTTTATCGACTTGCTTTGCATCAACACAGCCCTGAGGAAGTCCTGGGTTATTCCCGGACGACGAAACACGTGTTGGCTGGATCAACCAAAGAAAGAAAATTAAAATACAAGAAGCTATTTTGAATAATATTATGCAATGTACTTGTCTTAATTTAACAAATTACGACTGTTTTGTGTGTGCTCAGACTTGCGTATAATTGTTAGGTAGATCCCCAGGGGTCACAAATTTGGAGGAGTGGATGGTTCCTCCTCCCTTGAGCACCAAAACAAGGCATAACGAAGCGGAATAGTACCGTTACTAGTGAGTGCCAATACCACACGGGGCCATTTCATCCAACACAGTATTTACAATCCTAGTCAGGGTGAGGCACAAGAAAACCCTAAACTAACCTGCGCTCAACTCTCGGGTAGGTGGGCCCAGAGCAGTCAGGATTAACTCAGAGGCAGTGTGTAAAGTATTTGTGCAACACTGCAAACATTAATAAAGTGAAAACACACCACATAAAAGGATCTCACACCAGATTAGAAAGATAGAGTACATTTTAATGAATAAAACAAGACCAAAATGACAAAAATCCAAACATTAGAACAGGAGATATACAATTTTAAGGATTTAAGTGAAAATAGCGCCTAAAAGCAAAAAGTGCCAACTGTGGATATCGGGTTGCACTGGACCAGGACAAAGTCACAAGTTCAGACTAACCTCAATGGAGCGCGGAGTGGCTACAGGGACGTGCAGCATCCCATGCAGGTAATAATCACTCCATACACAGAGGACCCCGTGCAAGTAATACTCCTTCCATGCATGGAGTATCCCATGCAGGTAATAATCACTCCATTCACGGACCATCCTCCAAAGGTAATAATTGCTCCATGCGTGGAACATTCTATGCAGGTAATATTCACTCCTTGCACTGAGTTTCCCATGTAGAGCATTCTACGTAGGTAATTATCAGAGAATATGCAGAATATCCCATGCAGGTAGTAATCAGTGCATACTCGGAGCATCCCATGCAGGCAATAGTCACTCCATGCACTGACTATCCCATGCAAGTAGAAATCACTCCATGCATGGAACATTCAATGCATATAATATTCACTCCATGCATGGAACATCCTATGCATAAAATATTTACTCCATGCATGGAACATCCTATGCATAAAATATTTACTCCATGCATGGAACATCCTATGCATATAATATTCACTACATGCATGGAACATCCTATGCATAAAATATTCACTCCATGCATGGAACATCCTATGCATAAAATATTTACTCCATGCATGCAGCATCCCATACAGTTAATAATCTCCCCATGCACGGAGCATCCTGTGCAGGCAATCATTACTCCATACACAGAGCACCCCATGTAGGAAATAATCACTCCATGCGTGGAGCACCCATGTAGGAAATAATCACTCCATGAACAAAGCACCCCATGCAAGTAATACTCCTTCCATGCATGGAGTAGCCCAAGCAGGTAATCATTACTCCATACACAGAGCACCGCATGTAGGAAATAATCACTCCATGCGTGGAGTACCCATGTAGGAAATAATCACTCCATGAACAAAGCACCCCATGCAAGTAATACTCCTTCCATGCATGGAGTATCCCATGCAGGTAATCATTACTCCATACACAGAGCACCGCATGTAGGAAATAATCACTGCATGCGTGGAGCACCCATGTAGGAAATAATCACCCCATGAACAAAGCACCCCGTGCAAGTAATACTCCTTCCATGCATGGAGTATCCCATGCAGGTAATCATTATTCCATACACAGAGTACCCCGTGCAAGTAATACTCCTTCCATGCATGGAGTATCCCATGCAGGTAATCATCACTCCATACACAGAGGATCCCGTGCAAGTAATACTCCTTCCATGCATGGAGTATCCCATGCAGGTAATCATCACTCCATACACAGAGGATCCCGTGCAATTAATACTCCTTCCATGCATGGAGTATCCCATGCAGGTAATCATCACTCCATACACAGAGTACCCCGTGCAAGTAATACTCCTTCCATGCATGGAGTATCCCATGCAGGTAATCATCACTCCATGAACAAAGCACCCCGTGCAAGTAATACTCCTTCCATGCATGGATTATCCCATGCAGGTAATCATCACTCCATACGCAGAGTACCCCGTGCAAGTAATACTCCTTCCATGCATGGAGTATCCCATGCAGGTAATCATCACTCCATACGCAGAGGATCCCGTGCAAGTAATACTCCTTCCATGCATGGATTATCCCATGCAGGTAATCATCACTCCATACGCAGAGGACCCCGTGCAAGTAATACTCCTTCCATGCATGGAGTATCCCATGCAGGTAATCATCACTCCATACACAGAGTACCCCGTGCAAGTAATTCTCCTTCCATGCATGGAGTATCCCATGCAGGTAATCATCACTCCATACACAGAATATCCCGTGCAAGTAATACTCCTTCCATGCATGGAGTATCCCATGCAGGTAATCATCACTCCATACACAGAGTATCCCGTGCAAGTAATACTCCTTCCATGCATGGAGTATCCCATGCAGGTAATCATCACTCCATGAACAAAGCACCCCGTGCAAGTAATACTCCTTCCATGCATGGAGTATCCCATGCAGGTAATCATCACTACATACACAGAGTACCCCGTGCAAGTAATACTCCTTCCATGCATGGAGTATCCCATGCAGGTAATCATCACTCCATACACAGAGTACCCCGTGCAAGTAATACTCCTTCCATGCATGTAGTATCCCATGCAGGTAATCATCACTCCATACACAGAGGATCCCGTGCAAGTAATACTCCTTCCATGCATGGAGTATCCCATGCAGGTAATCTTCACTCCATACACAGAGTACCCCGTGCAAGTAATTCTCCTTCCATGCATGGAGTATCCCATGCAGGTAATCATCACTCCATACACAGAGGACCCCGTGCAAGTAATACTCCTTCCATGCATGGAGTATCCCATGCAGGTAATCATCACTCCATACACAGAGGACCCCGTGCAAGTAATACTCCTTCCATGCATGGAGTATCCCATGCAGGTAATCATCACTCCATGAACAAAGCACCCCGTGCAAGTAATACTCCTTCCATGCATGGAGTATCCCATGCAGGTAATCATCACTCCATACACAGAGTACCCCGTGCAAGTAATTCTCCTTCCATGCATGGAGTATCCCATGCAGGTAATCATCACTCCATACACAGAGTATCCCGTGCAAGTAATACTCCTTCCATGCATGGAGTATCCCATGCAGGTAATCATCACTCCATACACAGAGGACCCCGTGCAAGTAATACTCCTTCCATGCATGGAGTATCCCATGCAGGTAATCATCACTCCATGAACAAAGCACCCCGTGCAAGTAATACTCCTTCCATGCATGGAGTATCCCATGCAGGTAATCATCACTCCATACACAGAGTACCCCGTGCAAGTAATACTCCTTCCATGCATGGAGTATCCCATGCAGGTAATCATCACTCCATACACAGAGTACCCCGTGCAAGTAATACTCCTTCCATGCATGGAGTATCCCATGCAGGTAATCATCACTCCATACACAGAGGACCCCGTGCAAGTAATACTCCTTCCATGCATGGAGTATCCCATGCAGGTAATCATCACTCCATACACAGAGGACCCCGTGCAAGTAATACTCCTTCCATGCATGGAGTATCCCATACAGGTAATCATCACTCCATACACAGAGTACCCCGTGCAAGTAATACTCCTTCCATGCATGGAGTATCCCATGCAGGTAATAACTGCACCATGGGTAGAGCATACTATGCAGGTAATAATCACTCCATTCACTGACCATCCTATAAAGGTAATAATCACTCCATGCGTGGAACATTCTATGCAGGTAATAGTCACTCCTTGCATGGAGTTTCCCATGTAGATCATTCTACGTAGGTAATTATCGGGGAATATGCAGAATATCCCATGCAGGTAGTAATCAGTGCATACTCGGAGCATCCCATGCAGGCAATAGTCACTCCATGCACTGACTATCTGATGCAAGTAAAAATCACCCCATTCATGGAACATCCTAAGCATATAGTGATCACTCTTTGCACGAAGTATCCAATGTAGGTAATAATCATTCCATGCACAAAACATCCTCTGCATGCAATATTTACTCCATGCACGAAACATCCTATGCAGGTAATATTCACTCCTTGCAAAGAGTACCCCATGTAGATAATAATCACTCCATGGATGGAGTATCCCATGTAGGTAATAATCACTCCATGCTCAAAACAACCCATGCAGGCACTAGTCAATCCATCTACTGACCATCCCAGGCAAGCAATAATCACTCCATGCATGGATCATCTTATGCATATAATATTCACACCTTGCAGGAATTATCCAATGTAGGTAATAATCACTCCATGCACAAAACATCCTATGAAAGTAATATTTACTCCAAGCATGGAACATCCGATGCAAGTAATATTCACTCCTTGCACCGAGTATCCCATGGAAGTAATAATCACTCCAATCACGAAACACCCTTTGCAGGTAATATTCACTTCATGCACGGAAGAGCCTGTGCATGTAATATTCACTCTTTGCATAGAGTTTCCTATGAAGGTAATAATCACTCCATGTACGGAGTATCTTACGCACATATTCACTCTATTCACGAAGCAGTATCCAGCACCCGATTCACGGTATCAAATACCCTTCGTTGCCGAAGGGCCTGCTGGGAGGCCTGCTGTGATAATGCACGTGTCATTGATACCACCCTCTGAGGATGCACAGCTCAGACACACCACTGATGTCATCAAAGAGCCGGAAATCGAAGGCTGTGCGCGCGCTAACCAGAAATCTGAGATCAATATCAGAGCTGGGGGATAATGTGATCCGGTGACTGTGACCTTCCTTAAAATACCCTCAGTCAGTACTTGAGCGGCATCGACAGCCCCCTGCGGCTCTAGTACTGGAGACCCACAGAGGACCATCTGTACCCCCTATGCTGACCTTTAGCCCCTCTGCTACCCAGTACTGGAGGGATAGCGTACTCCAGGGGACTGGGACCTCTTAAAATACCCTCAGTCAGTACTTGAGCGGCATCGACAGCCCCCTGCGGCTCTAGTACCGTAGACACTGTGCTAACCTTTAGCCACTCTGCTACCCGTACTGTTTCTGTCTCCTGTGTTTCTTTCTTCCATCCGTCTCCTGTGCATCTCTACCTTGTTTCTTTCTCTCTCATAAATCAGTGCCTCTCTGTCTCCCATGCTTCTCTTTCTTCAAACCATCTCCTGTGCATCTCTGCTGTCTTTCTTTCTCTCCCATGAAGCTCTGCCTCCCATGCTTCTCTTCCTTCCATCCGTCTCCTGTGCTCCTCCAGTGTGTTTTTTTCTTTCTCATGAATCTCTACCTTCCGTGCTTCTCTGTCTCCTGTGCTTCTCTTTCTTTAATTGATCTGTCTCCCGTGCTTGTTTCTTCCATCCATCTCCTGTGCCTCTCTGCCGTGCTTCTCTTTCTTCCATGAATCTCTGCCTCCCGCGCTTCTCTGCCTCCCGTGATTCTCCTTCTTTCATCGGTCTCTCTGTCTCCCGTGCTTCTCTTTCTTCCATCTGCCTCTTGTGCATCTCTGCCGTGTATCCCTTTCTTCCATGAATCTCTGCCTCCCGTGCCTCCCTGTCTCCCGTGCTTGTTTCTTCCATCCATCTCCTGTGCCTCCCTGCCGTGCTTCTCTTTCTTCCATGAATCTCTGCCTCCCGTGCTCCTCTGCCTCCCGTGATTCTCCTTCTTTCATCGGTCTCTCTGTCTCCCGTGCTTCTCTTTCTTCCATCTGCCTCTTGTGCATCTCTCTGCCGTGTATCCCTTTCTTCCATGAATCTCTGCCTCCCGTGCCTCCCTGTCTCCCGTGCTTGTTTCTTCCATCCATCTCCTGTGCCTCTCTGCCGTGCTTCTCTTTCTCCCGTGCTCCTCTGCCTCCCGTGCTCCTCTGCCTCCCGTGATTCTCCTTCTTTCATCTGCCTCTTGTGCATCTCTGCCGTGTATCCCTTTCTTCCATGAATCTCTGGTTCCCGTGCCCCCTGTCTCCCGTGCTTGTTTCTTCCATCCGTCTCCGGTGCATCTCTGGCGTGTGTGCTTCTCTTTCCTTCATCGATCTGTCTCTGTCTCCCGTGTTTCTCTTTCATCCATCTCCTGTGCATCTCTGCCATCTTTTTTCTCCCCCATGAATCTCTGCCTCCCGTGCCTCCCTGTCTCCCGTGCTTCTCTTTCCTTCATCGATCTGTCTCTGTCTCCCGTGCTTGTTTCTTCCATCCATCTCCTGTGCCTCTCTGCCGTGCTTCTCTTTCTTCCATGAATCTCTGCCTCCCGGGCTCCTCTGCCTCCCGTGATTCTCCTTCTTTCATCGGTCTCTCTGTCTCCCGTGCTTCTCTTTCTTCCATCTGCCTCTTGTGCGTCTCTGCCGTGTATCCCTTTCTTCCATGAATCTCTGCCTCCCGTGCCTCCCTGTCTCCCGTGCTTGTTTCTTCCATCCATCTCCTGTGCCTCTCTGCCGTGCTTCTCTTTCTCCCGTGCTCCTCTGCCTCCCGTGCTCCTCTGCCTCCCGTGATTCTCCTTCTTTCATCTGCCTCTTGTGCATCTCTGCCATGTATCCCTTTCTTCCATGAATCTCTGGTTCCCGTGCCTCCCTGTCTCCCGTGCTTGTTTCTTCCATCCGTCTCCGGTGCATCTCTGGCGTGTGTGCTTCTCTTTCCTTCATCAATCTGTCTCTGTCTCCCGTGTTTCTCTTTCATCCATCTCCTGTGCATCTCTGCCATCTTTTTTCTCCCCCATGAATCTCTGCCTCCCGTGCCTCCCTGTCTCCCGTGCTTCTCTTTCCTTCATCGATCTGTCTCTGTCTCCCGTGCTTGTTTCTTCCATCCATCTCCTGTGCCTCTCTGCCGTGCTTCTCTTTCTTCCATGAATCTCTGCCTCCCGCGCTCCTCTGCCTCCCGTGATTCTCCTTCTTTCATCGGTCTCTCTGTCTCCCGTGCTTCTCTTTCTTCCATCTGCCTCTTGTGCGTCTCTGCCGTGTATCCCTTTCTTCCATGAATCTCTGCCTCCCGTGCCTCCCTGTCTCCCGTGCTTGTTTCTTCCATCCATCTCCTGTGCCTCTCTGCGGTGCTTCTCTTTTTCCATGAATCTCTGCCTCCCGTGCTCCTCTGCCTCCCGTGATTCTCCTTCTTTCATCGGTCTCTCGGTCTCCCGTGCTTCTCTTTCTTCCATCTGCCTCTTGTGCATCTCTGCCGTGTATTCCTTTCTTCCATGAATCTCTGCCTCCCGTGCCTCCGTCTCCCGTGCATGTTTCTTTCATCCATCTCCTGTGCCTCTCTGCCGTGCTTCTCTTTCTCCCGTGCTCCTCTGCCTCCCGTGCTCCTCTGCCTCCCGTGATTCTTCTTCTTTCATCTGCCTCTTGTGCATCTCTGCCGTGTATCCCTTTCTTCCATGAATCTCTGCCTCCCGTGCCTCCCTGTCTCCCGTGCTTGTTTCTTCCATCCGTCTCCGGTGCATCTCTGCCGTGTGTGCTTCTCTTTCCTTCATCGTCTCTGTCTCCCGTGTTTCTCTTTCATCCATCTCCTGTGCATCTCTGCCATCTTTTTTCTCCCACATAAATCTCTGCCTCCCGTGCCTCTCTGCCTCCCGTGCTTCTCTTTCCTTCATCGATCTGTCTCTGTCTCCCGTGTTTCTCTTTCATCCATCTCCTGTGCCTCTGCCGTCTTTTTTCTCCCCCATGAATCTCTGCCTCCCGTGCTTCTTTCTTCCATCCATTTGTCTCCTGTGCTCCTCCCCGTGCTTTTTTTCTCTCATGAATCTCTGTCTCCCTTCTCCCCCATGTGCCCATGCGGTGCACAAAACAACTTTTCATTTCGGGCCCAATTACGAGTTAGCCTCAAAAAGAGGTTCCAATTGAGCGCTCCTTCATTTTTGAGGTGGCGCCGCGTGTGTGGAATCAGGTTGCGCGCATTTTGCACCCATTTACCAGTTGGACTCCTGGGAAAGCGGAGCGAAGTGATGCGAGAGCATTTTATTCATCATTCCGAGGTGTGCAAACTGCGCATGGGTACAGGGACTTTCATTCCACAGGCAGTTCCTCAGTGACTTGGGGCCCTTAAATCCGAGGGCCGTTCCTCGGTGACTTGGGGCCCTTAAATCCGAGGGCCGCTCCTGGTGCCTCAATCACTTTCATGTCTAAATGCAGCAGGCACAGGGGGCTTTCAAGAGACTGAGAAAGAGAGGGGGAGGGGGAGGTAGAGAGGAAGAAGAGAGGAAGGAGAGAAAAAGGGAGGGGAAGGTAGAGAGAAGGCGATCAGAGAGAAAGGAAGAGAGAGAGAATGGATGGATGGAAAGAGAGAGGTTGCCCGAGGAGGCGAGGGGCGCGGGGCTGCTTTGAGCATTTTCGCCAGGGCTGCTTTTGGGTTCCCACTCGGCCCCCCTGTATGTGTGTTATTTGCTCCCACGATTTTTGCCAAAATTGTAATCTTAGTTTGGGCGTAAGTGTGAGTGCCTCCCAAAACTACCAGCCACAGGCCTCTCTTAACTAACCCTGGGCAAAGCACTACGCTACGCTCGCGTAGTTTGCGAAGTTTGCGCTACTTCGCACAACGCGAATTGCACGTAGCACAGTGCAAACACGCGTAGCGTAGCGTAGTGCAGCGGTCATTTTTTGCTTGCTCGCGGTCCTCAACGTCAAGTTGGCGACCGCGAGCAAGCAAAATGACATCCCGGCGAGACTTTTTCCTTGTTCGCGATCAGCAACATCATGTTGCCGATCGCGAGCGTGGAAAATAAACCTCCCAGCGAGATTCTCAACGCGGGGAGGTCAGGTTTCTCATTGCGAGTGGTCGCGTATGCTCGCGACCGCTCGCGATGAGAAACTACCAGTCCGCGTTGAGAAAGCTGCCGCTCGAGTAAAAATCTACTCGAGCGGCAGTAAAAGACAGCTCGCACTGTGCAAGATGCCGTTTTCAATGATTGCACAGTGCGGACAAGCATCCGGCACTGTGCAATCATTGCGAACAGTGCACTACGCAGTTCGCATAGTGCTACGCGTAGCTCGCGTAGTGCAAACTGCACTTTGCGTAGCTTCGCGTAGCGCTACTTCGCGAACTACGCCCAGGCTTACTCTTAACCACATCAGTATGAGCCGAAACCTGGACACTAGAAAAACGGGACCCGCTTCCTGCGGTTTTCTGCAGCGAGCACGCGCCAGCGAGCACGCGCCGAATAAACGCTGCATAGTTTACGGACTTCAACAATGTTTAAATAGGCTGAACATCTCAAAAGTCTTAAAATGACTTCACAGGAAGGCAGCCCCTCTTGGCAATTTACAAACCTCAATTGCACACCCAGTACTGACTTCAGTGCACGAAAGAGGCCGGAGGTGACTTCAGTGCACTGAAGAGGCCGGAGGTGACTTCAGTGCACTGAAGAGGCCGGAGGTGACTTCAGTGCACTGAAGAGGCCGGAGGTGACTTCAGTGCACGAAAGAGGCCGGAGGTGACTTCAGTGCACTGAAGAGGCCGGAGGTGACTTCAGTGCACTGAAGAGGCCGGAGGTGGCTTCAGTGCATGAAAGAGGCCGGAGGTGACTTCAGTGCACTGAAGAGGCCGGAGGTGACTTCAGTGCACTGAAGAGGCCGGAGGTGGCTTCAGTGCACTGAAGAGGCCGGAGGTGACTTCAGTGCGCTGAAGAGGCCGGAGGTGACTTCAGTGCACGAAAGAGGCCGGAGGTGACTTCAGTGCACTGAAGAGGCCGGAGGTGACTTCAGTGCACTGAAGAGGCCGGAGGTGGCTTCAGTGCATGAAAGAGGCCGGAGGTGACTTCAGTGCACTGAAGAGGCCGGAGGTGACTTCAGTGCACTGAAGAGGCCGGAGGTGACTTCAGTGCACTGAAGAGGCCGGAGGTGACTTCAGTGCACGAAAGAGGCCGGAGGTGACTTCAGTGCACGAAAGAGGCCGGAGGTGACTTCAGTGCACGGAAGAGGCCGGAGGTGACTTCAGTGCACTGAAGAGGCCGGAGGTGACTTCAGTGCACTGAAGAGGCCGGAGGTGACTTCAGTGCACGAAAGAGGCCGGAGGTGACTTCAGTGCACTGAAGAGGCCGGAGGTGGCTTCAGTGCACGAAAGAGGCCGGAGGTGACTTCAGTGCACTGAAGAGGCCGGAGGTGACTTCAGTGCACTGAAGAGGCCGGAGGTGACTTCAGTGCACGAAAGAGGCCGGAGGTGACTTCAGTGCACGAAAGAGGCCGGATGTGGCTTCAGTGCACGAAAGAGGCCGGAGGTGACTTTAGTGCACTGAAGAGGACGGAGGTGACTTCAAGACTGCGCAGCGTTGGTATGCGGTGCGCCAACGTTTAAGTGCACCAGCCGTGGGCTTTTGAGCGGATTGTCGGGCACCGGCACTCTCTCTTCCACAAATTAAGTACTGTGGACATCGTACTGTTGGTTGTATTCTATTTCAACTTTTATATAGCGCTTACTAGCCCTATGTGGGGTGCTGAAGCGCTCGCCTACATGGTAGCATGCTACACCGTGTAGGGTGTGTGGTTGGTAGTGTGTTGTCTTTGATCCTAGGGGTGTGTGTTTCCATGTGGCGCGTGATGAGCACCGAGGTGCGATTATCGTGTTATGGTAGCAGCTCCTAGCAGCGTGCTGGATGAGGAAGTGTGAGAGGTAAGAGTGCTCATGGTTTTCAGTGGCTGGCAGCTCCTAGCAGCGTGCTGGATGAGGAAGTGTGAGACATAAGGGTGCACATGGTTTTCAGTGGCTGGCAGCGCCTAGCAGCGTGCTGGATGAGGAAGTGTGAGAGGTAAGAGTGCTCATGGTTTTCAGTGGCTGGCAGCGCCTAGCAGCGTGCTGGATGAGGAAGTGTGAGAGGTAAGAGTGCTCATGGTTTTCAGTGGCTGGCAGCGCCTAGCAGCGTGCTGGATGAGGAAGTGTGAGAGGTAAGAGTGCTCATGGTTTTCAGTGGCTGGCAGCTCCTAGCAGCGTGCTGGATGAGGAAGTGTGAGACATAAGGGTGCTCATGGTTTTCAGTGGCTGGCAGCTCCTAGCAGCGTGCTGGATGAGGAAGTGTGAGAGGTAAGAGTGCTCATGGTTTTCAGTGGCTGGCAGCGCCTAGCAGCGTGCTGGATGAGGAAGTGTGAGACATAAGGGTGCTCATGGTTTTCAGTGGCTGGCAGCGCCTAGCAGCGTGCTGGATGAGGAAGTGTGAGAGGTAAGAGTGCTCATGGTTTTCAGTGGCTGGCAGCGCCTAGCAGCGTGATGGATGAGGAAGTGTGAGAGATAAGAGTGCTCATGGTTTTCAGTGGCTGGCAGCGCCTAGCAGCGTGATGGATGAGGAAGTGTGAGAGGTAAGAGTGCTCATGGTTTTCAGTGGCTGGCAGCGCCTAGCAGCGTGCTGGATGAGGAAGTGTGAGAGGTAAGAGTGCTCATGGTTTTCAGTGGCTGGCAGCTCCTAGCAGCGTGATGGATGAGGAAGTGTGAGAGGTAAGAGTGCTCATGGTTTTCAGTGGCTGGCAGCTCCTAGCAGCGTGATGGATGAGGAAGTGTGAGAGGTAAGAGTGCTCATGGTTTTCAGTGGCTGGCAGCGCCTAGCAGCGTGCTGGATGAGGAAGTGTGAGAGGTAAGAGTGCTCATGGTTTTCAGTGGCTGGCAGCGCCTAGCAGCGTGATGGATGAGGAAGTGTGAGAGATAAGAGTGCTCATGGTTTTCAGTGGCTGGCAGCGCCTAGCAGCGTGATGGATGAGGAAGTGTGAGAGATAAGAGTGCTCATGGTTTTCAGTGGCTGGCAGCTCCTAGCAGCGTGCTGGATGAGGAAGTGTGAGAGATAAGGGTGCTCATGGTTTTCAGTGGCTGGCAGCGCCTGGCAGCGTGCTGGATGAGGAAGTGTGAGAGATAAGAGTGCTCATGGTTTTCAGTGGCTGGCAGCGCCTAGCAGCGTGATGGATGAGGAAGTGTGAGAGGTAAGAGTGCTCATGGTTTTCAGTGGCTGGCAGCGCCTAGCAGCGTGCTGGATGAGGAAGTGTGAGAGATAAGAGTGCTCATGGTTTTCAGTGGCTGGCAGCGCCTAGCAGCGTGATGGATGAGGAAGTGTGAGAGGTAAGAGTGCTCATGGTTTTCAGTGGCTGGCAGCGCCTAGCAGCGTGCTGGATGAGGAAGTGTGAGAGATAAGAGTGCTCATGGTTTTCAGTGGCTGGCAGCGCCTAGCAGCGTGATGGATGAGGAAGTGTGAGAGGTAAGAGTGCTCATGGTTTTCAGTGGCTGGCAGCTCCTAGCAGCGTGATGGATGAGGAAGTGTGAGAGGTAAGAGTGCTCATGGTTTTCAGTGGCTGGCAGCTCCTAGCAGCGTGATGGATGAGGAAGTGTGAGAGGTAAGAGTGCTCATGGTTTTCAGTGGCTGGCAGCTCCTAGCAGCGTGCTGGATGAGGAAGTGTGAGAGGTAAGGGTGCTCATGGTTTTCAGTGGCTGGCAGCTCCTAGCAGCGTGCTGGATGAGGAAGTGTGAGACATAAGGGTGCTCATGGTTTTCAGTGGCTGGCAGCTCCTAGCAGTGTGCTGGATGAGGAAGTGTGAGAGATAAGAGTGCTCATGGTTTTCAGTGGCTGGCAGCTCCTAGCAGCGTGATGGATGAGGAAGTGTGAGAGATAAGAGTGCTCATGGTTTTCAGTGGCTGGCAGCGCCTAGCAGCGTGCTGGATGAGGAAGTGTGAGAGGTAAGAGTGCTCATGGTTTTCAGTGGCTGGCAGCGCCTAGCAGCGTGCTGGATGAGGAAGTGTGAGAGGTAAGAGTGCTCATGGTTTTCAGTGGCTGGCAGCGCCTAGCAGCGTGCTGGATGAGGAAGTGTGAGAGATAAGAGTGCTCATGGTTTTCAGTGGCTGGCAGCGCCTAGCAGCGTGATGGATGAGGAAGTGTGAGAGGTAAGAGTGCTCATGGTTTTCAGTGGCTGGCAGCGCCTAGCAGCGTGCTGGATGAGGAAGTGTGAGAGGTAAGAGTGCTCATGGTTTTCAGTGGCTGGCAGCTCCTAGCAGCGTGATGGATGAGGAAGTGTGAGAGGTAAGAGTGCTCATGGTTTTCAGTGGCTGGCAGCGCCTAGCAGCGTGATGGATGAGGAAGTGTGAGAGGTAAGAGTGCTCATGGTTTTCAGTGGCTGGCAGCGCCTAGCAGCGTGCTGGATGAGGAAGTGTGAGAGATAAGAGTGCTCATGGTTTTCAGTGGCTGGCAGCGCCTAGCAGCGTGATGGATGAGGAAGTGTGAGAGGTAAGAGTGCTCATGGTTTTCAGTGGCTGGCAGCGCCTGGCAGCGTGCTGGATGAGGAAGTGTGAGAGATAAGAGTGCTCATGGTTTTCAGTGGCTGGCAGCGCCTAGCAGCGTGATGGATGAGGAAGTGTGAGAGGTAAGAGTGCTCATGGTTTTCAGTGGCTGGCAGCTCCTAGCAGCGTGATGGATGAGGAAGTGTGAGAGGTAAGAGTGCTCATGGTTTTCAGTGGCTGGCAGCTCCTAGCAGCGTGATGGATGAGGAAGTGTGAGAGGTAAGAGTGCTCATGGTTTTCAGTGGCTGGCAGCTCCTAGCAGCGTGATGGATGAGGAAGTGTGAGAGATAAGAGTGCTCATGGTTTTCAGTGGCTGGCAGCTTTGAGCAGCTCTACAGGTCCCTTTATAGTATTTCCTATGTTCATAGTCCACTTACCTTGTGACCGCACTGGGCTGTCCCTTCTGAGATATCTTCCTTAAAGTTTCTGGTCCTGAGCAGGCACAGGTCAAAGGGAGAGGTGGAGAGATGGGCTGGGAAGGACTTTGTTAAAACCCCCAAATCTGATTGTCATCGTGAGACGTCAAGAAGGTGCAGCTTGTTGGGACCCGCAGTGGTGGACTAGCTTAAAGGCGTCAGTCCTTGCCCAGCGGCACGTGGCCCATCTCTCCAGTTATTCCATAGATGTTCAGTCGCAGACAGTGCTGCGGAGTAGTTCAGTCCTGGGTGTTGGGCTTGACTCTTACTAGTTTTGTCTTGAGTGAGTGTTGAGCACTAGAAGCGAATGATTACAAAGCCTGACTGAACTGCAACGGGCCGGCCTCCTGCTGCGAGTTATGATGTTAGTATTAGTGCGGGCGAGGAGGGTTATATAGTGTATTATAATTGCATTTATATAGCGCTGACTACAGTGCTTAATTTGAGCCAGTGGTTTCTGGTGCTCGGCACCGGCATGTAAGTGTCAACACTGGCACTTATGACACTCTGCCACATGGTTGCACTGTTTGCGCACTTTAAACATGGATTATGAATTCAATGTACATCAAAAATGAGTAATAAGTGTCGCCCAAGCCAGTCTGAGATTTGTTGGGGCCTGGAATAGTGTGAATTGTCGCACTTGTAGCAGTGTGATGCTTTACAGTTGTGTTGGTACAGTCATTGGCAGCTCTGGCAGGAGCAATGGGTGGTGCAAGCTGCAGTGATCCAGAGCCCCAGCACTTATGATTTGACAAATTAAGCACTGGCTGTCTACCCCGATGAGGCAATAAAGCGCTTCCTCTACTCAAGCATTTGAAGAGGTAAGAATTGAAGTCAGATTGTCTAAACTTCCACAACTGAGGGGAGGCGTCATGTGCTCCCTGCGTGACCCCAGGCCTAGAGGGATGCTCAGTAATGTACTGTGCTGCAGTGTGACCCCAGGCCTAGAGGGATGCTCAGTAATGTACTGTGCTGCAGTGTGACCCCAGGCCTAGAGGGATGCTCTGGAATGTACTGTGCTGTAGTATGACACCGGGCCTAGAGGGATGCTCTGGAATGTACTGTGCTGCAGTGTGACCCCAGGCCTAGAGGGATGCTCAGTAATGTACTGTGCTGTAGTATGACACCAGGCCTAGAGGGATGCTCAGTAATGTACTGTGCTGTAGTGTGACACCAGGCCTAGAGGGATGCTCTGGAATGTACTGTGCTGTAGTAATGTACTGTGCTGTAGTAATGTACTGTGCTGTAGTGTGACCCCAGGCCTAGAGGGATGCTCAGTAATGTACTGTGCTGCAGTGTGACCCCAGGCCTAGAGGGATGCTCTGGAATGTACTGTGCTGCAGTGTGACCCCAGGCCTAGAGGGATGCTCAGTAATGTACTGTGCTGTAGTATGACACCAGGCCTAGAGGGATGCTCTGGAATGTACTGTGCTGTAGTAATGTACTGTGCTGTAGTAATGTACTGTGCTGTAGTGTGACCCCAGGCCTAGAGGGATGCTCAGTAATGTACTGTGCTGTAGTGTGACACCAGGCCTAGAGGGATGCTCAGTAATGTACTGTGCTGTAGTAATGTACTGTGCTGTAGTGTGACCCCAGGCCTAGAGGGATGCTCAGTAATGTACTGTGCTGTAGTGTGACACCAGGCCTAGAGGGATGCTCTGGAATGTACTGTGCTGTAGTAATGTACTGTGCTGTAGTAATGTACTGTGCTGTAGTGTGACCCCAGGCCTAGAGGGATGCTCAGTAATGTACTGTGCTGTAGTGTGACACCAGGCCTAGAGGGATGCTCTGGAATGTACTGTGCTGTAGTAATGTACTGTGCTGTAGTGTGACCCCAGGCCTAGAGGGATGCTCAGTAATGTACTGTGCTGTAGTGTGACCCCAGGCCTAGAGGGATGCTCAGTAATGTACTGTGCTGTAGTAATGTACTGTGCTGTAGTATGACACCAGGCCTAGAGGGATGCTCTGGAATGTACTGTGCTGTAGTGTGACACCAGGCCTAGAGGGATGCTCTGGAATGTACTGTGCTGTAGTATGACCCCAGGCCTAGAGGGATGCTCTGGAATGTACTGTGCTGTAGTGTGACCCCAGGCCTAGAGGGATGCTCTGTAATGTTCTGTGCTGCAGTGTGACACCAGGCCTAGAGGGATGCTCTGGAATGTACTGTGCTGTAGTATGACACAAGGCTTAGAGGGATGCTCTGTAATGTTCTGTGCTGTAGTGTGACCCCAGGCCTAGAGGGATGCTCTGTAATGTTCTGTGCTGTAGTATGACACCAGGCCTAGAGGGATGCTCTGGAATGTACTGTGCTGTAGTGTGACACCAGGCCTAGAGGGATGCTCAGTAATGTACTGTGCTGTAGTATGACACCAGGCCTAGAGGGATGCTCTGGAATGTACTGTGCTGTAGTATGACACCAGGCCTAGAGGGATGCTCTGGAATGTACTGTGCTGTAGTAATGTACTGTGCTGTAGTATGACACCAGGCCTAGAGGGATGCTCTGGAATGTACTGTGCTGTAGTGTGACACCAGGCCTAGAGGGATGCTCTGGAATGTACTGTGCTGTAGTGTGACCCCAGGCCTAGAGGGATGCTCTGTAATGTAATGTACTGTGCTGTAGTATGACACCAGGCCTAGAGGGATGCTCTGTAATGTAATGTACTGTGCTGCAGTGTGACCCCAGGCCTAGAGGGATGCTCTGTAATGTTCTGTGCTGTAGTATGACACCAGGCCTAGAGGGATGCTCTGGAATGTACTGTGCTGTAGTGTGACCCCAGGCCTAGAGGGATGCTCTGGAATGTACTGTGCTGTAGTGTGACCCCAGGCCTAGAGGGATGCTCTGGAATGTACTGTGCTGTAGTGTGACCCCAGGCCTAGAGGGATGCTCTGGAATGTACTGTGCTGCAGTGTGACCCCGGGCCTAGAGGGATGCTCTGGAATGTACTGTGCTGTAGTATGACACCAGGCCTAGAGGGATGCTCTGGAATGTACTGTGCTGTAGTGTGACACCAGGCCTGGAGGGATGCTCTGTAATGTACTGTGCTGTAGTAATGTACTGTGCTGTAGTAATGTACTGTGCTGTAGTATGACCCCAGGCCTAGAGGGATGCTCTGGAATGTACTGTGCTGTAGTATGACACCAGGCCTAGAGGGATGCTCAGTAATGTACTGTGCTGCAGTGTGACCCCAGGCCTAGAGGGATGCTCTGGAATGTACTGTGCTGCAGTGTGACCCCAGGCCTAGAGGGATGCTCTGTAATGTACTGTGCTGTAGTGTGACCCCAGGCCTAGAGGGATGCTCAGTAATGTACTGTGCTGTAGTGTGACCCCAGGCCTAGAGGGATGCTCTGGAATGTACTGTGCTGTAGTGTGACCCCAGGCCTAGAGGGATGCTCAGTAATGTACTGTGCTGTAGTGTGACCCCAGGCCTAGAGGGATGCTCAGTAATGTACTGTGCTGTAGTAATGTACTGTGCTGTAGTATGACACCAGGCCTAGAGGGATGCTCTGGAATGTACTGTGCTGTAGTATGACACCAGGCCTAGAGGGATGCTCTGGAATGTACTGTGCTGCAGTGTGACCCCAGGCCTAGAGGGATGCTCAGTAATGTACTGTGCTGCAGTGTGACACCAGGCCTAGAGGGATGCTCTGGAATGTACTGTGCTGCAGTGTGACCCCAGGCCTAGAGGGATGCTCTGGAATGTACTGTGCTGTAGTATGACCCCAGGCCTAGAGGGATGCTCTGGAATGTACTGTGCTGCAGTGTGACCCCAGGCCTAGAGGGATGCTCAGTAATGTACTGTGCTGTAGTAATGTACTGTGCTGTAGTATGACCCCAGGCCTAGAGGGATGCTCTGGAATGTACTGTGCTGCAGTGTGACCCCGGGCCTAGAGGGATGCTCTGGAATGTACTGTGCTGCAGTGTGACCCCGGGCCTAGAGGGATGCTCTGTAATGTACTGTGCTGTAGTGTGACCCCAGGCCTAGAGGGATGCTCTGTAATGTTCTGTGCTGCAGTGTGACCCCGGGCCTAGAGGGATGCTCTGGAATGTACTGTGCTGTAGTATGAACACCAGGCCTAGAGGGATGCTCTGTAATGTTCTGTGCTGCAGTGTGACACCAGGCCTAGAGGGATGCTCAGTAATGTACTGTGCTGCAGTGTGACCCCAGGCCTAGAGGGATGCTCTGGAATGTACTGTGCTGTAGTGTGACCCCAGGCCTAGAGGGATGCTCTGTAATGTACTGTGCTGTAGTGTGACACCAGGCCTAGAGGGATGCTCTGGAATGTACTGTGCTGTAGTGTGACCCCAGGCCTAGAGGGATGCTCTGGAATGTACTGTGCTGTAGTGTGACACCAGGCCTAGAGGGATGCTCTGTAATGTTCTGTGCTGTAGTATGAACACCAGGCCTAGAGGGATGCTCTGTAATGTTCTGTGCTGTAGTATGAACACCAGGCCTAGAGGGATGCTCTGTAATGTTCTGTGCTGTAGTATGAACACCAGGCCTAGAGGGATGCTCTGGAATGTACTGTGCTGTAGTATGAACACCAGGCCTAGAGGGATGCTCTGGAATGTACTGTGCTGCAGTGTGACCCCAGGCCTAGAGGGATGCTCAGTAATGTTCTGTGCTGTAGTGTGACCCCAGGCCTAGAGGGATGCTCTGGAATGTACTGTGCTGTAGTATGACACCAGGCCTAGAGGGATGCTCTGGAATGTACTGTGCTGTAGTATGAACACCAGGCCTAGAGGGATGCTCTGGAATGTACTGTGCTGTAGTATGACACCAGGCCTAGAGGGATGCTCTGGAATGTACTGTGCTGTAGTGTGACCCCAGGCCTGGAGGGATGCTCTGGAATGTACTGTGCTGTAGTATGAACACCAGGCCTAGAGGGATGCTCTGGAATGTACTGTGCTGTAGTATGACACCAGGCCTAGAGGGATGCTCTGTAATGTACTGTGCTGTAGTGTGACACCAGGCCTAGAGGGATGCTCTGTAATGTACTGTGCTGCAGTGTGACTCCAGGCCTAGAGGGATGCTCTGGAGTGTACTGTGCTGTAGTGTGACACCAGGCCTAGAGGGATGCTCTGGAATGTACTGTGCTGTAGTATGACCCCAGGCCTAGAGGGATGCTCTGGAATGTACTGTGCTGTAGTATGACACCAGGCCTAGAGGGATGCTCTGGAATGTACTGTGCTGTAGTATGACACCAGGCCTAGAGGGATGCTCTGGAATGTACTGTGCTGTAGTGTGACCCCAGGCCTAGAGGGATGCTCTGGAATGTACTGTGCTGTAGTATGACACCAGGCCTAGAGGGATGCTCTGTAATGTACTGTGCTGCAGTGTGACCCCGGGCCTAGAGGGATGCTCTGTAATGTTCTGTGCTGTAGTATGACACCAGGCCTAGAGGGATGCTCTGGAATGTACTGTGCTGCAGTGTGACCCCGGGCCTAGAGGGATGCTCTGTAATGTTCTGTGCTGTAGTATGACACCAGGCCTAGAGGGATGCTCTGGAATGTACTGTGCTGTAGTATGACACCAGGCCTAGAGGGATGCTCTGGAATGTACTGTGCTGCAGTGTGACCCCGGGCCTAGAGGGATGCTCTGGAATGTACTGTGCTGCAGTGTGACCCCAGGCCTAGAGGGATGCTCAGTAATGTACTGTGCTGTAGTAATGTACTGTGCTGCAGTGTGACACCAGGCCTAGAGGGATGCTCTGGAATGTACTGTGCTGCAGTGTGACCCCGGGCCTAGAGGGATGCTCTGGAATGTACTGTGCTGCAGTGTGACCCCAGGCCTAGAGGGATGCTCTGCAATGTAATGTACTGTGCTGTAGTATGACACCAGGCCTAGAGGGATGCTCTGTAATGTACTGTGCTGTAGTATGACACCAGGCCTAGAGGGATGCTCTGTAATGTTCTGTGCTGTAGTGTGACCCCAGGCCTAGAGGGATGCTCTGGAATGTACTGTGCTGCAGTGTGACCCCAGGCCTAGAGGGATGCTCTGTAATGTAATGTACTGTGCTGCAGTGTGACCCCAGGCCTAGAGGGATGCTCTGGAATGTACTGTGCTGTAGTAATGTACTGTGCTGTAGTATGACACCAGGCCTAGAGGGATGCTCTGTAATGTAATGTACTGTGCTGCAGTGTGACCCCAGGCCTAGAGGGATGCTCTGTAATGTAATGTACTGTGCTGCAGTGTGACCCCAGGCCTAGAGGGATGCTCTGGAATGTACTGTGCTGTAGTGTGACACCAGGCCTAGAGGGATGCTCTGTAATGTTCTGTGCTGTAGTATGACACCAGGCCTAGAGGGATGCTCAGTAATGTACTGTGCTGTAGTATGACACCAGGCCTAGAGGGATGCTCTGTAATGTTCTGTGCTGTAGTGTGACCCCAGGCCTAGAGGGATGCTCTGGAATGTACTGTGCTGCAGTGTGACCCCAGGCCTAGAGGGATGCTCTGTAATGTAATGTACTGTGCTGCAGTGTGACCCCGGGCCTAGAGGGATGCTCTGGAATGTACTGTGCTGTAGTGTGACCCCGGGCCTAGAGGGATGCTCTGGAATGTACTGTGCTGTAGTATGACACCAGGCCTAGAGGGATGCTCTGGAATGTACTGTGCTGTAGTATGACCCCAGGCCTAGAGGGATGCTCTGGAATGTACTGTGCTGCAGTGTGACCCCGGGCCTAGAGGGATGCTCTGGAATGTACTGTGCTGTAGTGTGACACCGGGCCTAGAGGGATGCTCTGGAATGTACTGTGCTGCAGTGTGACCCCGGGCCTAGAGGGATGCTCTGGAATGTACTGTGCTGTAGTGTGACACCAGGCCTAGAGGGATGCTCTGGAATGTACTGTGCTGTAGTGTGACACCAGGCCTAGAGGGATGCTCTGGAATGTACTGTGCTGCAGTGTGACCCCAGGCCTAGAGGATGCTCAGTAATGTACTGTGCTGTAGTAATGTACTGTGCTGCAGTGTGACACCAGGCCTAGAGGGATGCTCTGGAATGTACTGTGCTGCAGTGTGACCCCGGGCCTAGAGGGATGCTCTGGAATGTACTGTGCTGCAGTGTGACCCCAGGCCTAGAGGGATGCTCTGCAATGTAATGTACTGTGCTGTAGTATGACACCAGGCCTAGAGGGATGCTCTGTAATGTACTGTGCTGTAGTATGACACCAGGCCTAGAGGGATGCTCTGTAATGTTCTGTGCTGTAGTGTGACCCCAGGCCTAGAGGGATGCTCTGGAATGTACTGTGCTGCAGTGTGACCCCAGGCCTAGAGGGATGCTCTGTAATGTAATGTACTGTGCTGCAGTGTGACCCCAGGCCTAGAGGGATGCTCTGGAATGTACTGTGCTGTAGTAATGTACTGTGCTGTAGTATGACACCAGGCCTAGAGGGATGCTCTGTAATGTAATGTACTGTGCTGCAGTGTGACCCCAGGCCTAGAGGGATGCTCTGTAATGTAATGTACTGTGCTGCAGTGTGACCCCAGGCCTAGAGGGATGCTCTGGAATGTACTGTGCTGTAGTGTGACACCAGGCCTAGAGGGATGCTCTGTAATGTTCTGTGCTGTAGTATGACACCAGGCCTAGAGGGATGCTCAGTAATGTACTGTGCTGTAGTATGACACCAGGCCTAGAGGGATGCTCTGTAATGTTCTGTGCTGTAGTGTGACCCCAGGCCTAGAGGATGCTCTGGAATGTACTGTGCTGCAGTGTGACCCCAGGCCTAGAGGGATGCTCTGTAATGTAATGTACTGTGCTGCAGTGTGACCCCGGGCCTAGAGGGATGCTCTGGAATGTACTGTGCTGTAGTGTGACCCCAGGCCTAGAGGGATGCTCTGGAATGTACTGTGCTGTAGTATGACACCAGGCCTAGAGGGATGCTCTGGAATGTACTGTGCTGTAGTATGACCCCAGGCCTAGAGGGATGCTCTGGAATGTACTGTGCTGCAGTGTGACCCCAGGCCTAGAGGGATGCTCTGGAATGTACTGTGCTGTAGTGTGACACCGGGCCTAGAGGGATGCTCTGGAATGTACTGTGCTGCAGTGTGACCCCGGGCCTAGAGGGATGCTCTGGAATGTACTGTGCTGTAGTGTGACACCGGGCCTAGAGGGATGCTCTGGAATGTACTGTGCTGTAGTGTGACACCAGGCCTAGAGGGATGCTCTGGAATGTACTGTGCTGTAGTGTGACACCAGGCCTAGAGGGATGCTCTGGAATGTACTGTGCTGTAGTAATGTACTGTGCTGTAGTATGACACCAGGCCTAGAGGGATGCTCTGGAATGTACTGTGCTGTAGTGTGACCCCATGCCTAGAGGGATGCTCTGTAATGTACTGTGCTGTAGTGTGACACCAGGCCTAGAGGGATGCTCTGGAATGTACTGTGCTGTAGTGTGACCCCAGGCCTAGAGGGATGCTCTGGAATGTACTGTGCTGTAGTGTGACACCAGGCCTAGAGGGATGCTCAGTAATGTACTGTGCTGTAGTGGGACCCCAGGCCTAGAGGGATGCTCAGTAATGTACTGTGCTGTAGTAATGTACTGTGCTGTAGTATGACACCAGGCCTAGAGGGATGCTCTGTAATGTTCTGTGCTGTAGTATGAACACCAGGCCTAGAGGGATGCTCTGGAATGTACTGTGCTGTAGTATGAACACCAGGCCTAGAGGGTTGCTCTGGAATGTACTGTGCTGCAGTGTGACCCCAGGCCTAGAGGGATGCTCAGTAATGTTCTGTGCTGTAGTGTGACCCCAGGCCTAGAGGGATGCTCTGGAATGTACTGTGCTGTAGTATGACACCAGGCCTAGAGGGATGCTCTGGAATGTACTGTGCTGTAGTGTGACACCAGGCCTAGAGGGATGCTCTGTAATGTTCTGTGCTGTAGTGTGACCCCAGGCCTAGAGGGATGCTCTGTAATGTTCTGTGCTGTAGTGTGACCCCAGGCCTAGAGGGATGCTCTGGAATGTACTGTGCTGCAGTGTGACCCCAGGCCTAGAGGGATGCTCTGGAATGTACTGTGCTGCAGTGTGACCCCGGGCCTAGAGGGATGCTCTGGAATGTACTGTGCTGTAGTATGAACACCAGGCCTAGAGGGATGCTCTGTAATGTACTGTGCTGTAGTATGAACACCAGGCCTAGAGGGATGCTCTGGAATGTACTGTGCTGTAGTGTGACCCCAGGCCTAGAGGGATGCTCTGTAATGTAATGTACTGTGCTGTAGTAATGTACTGTGCTGTAGTGTGACCCCGGGCCTAGAGGGATGCTCTGTAATGTTCTGTGCTGCAGTGTGACCCCAGGCCTAGAGGGATGCTCTGGAATGTACTGTGCTGTAGTGTGACCCCAGGCCTAGAGGGATGCTCTGTAATGTACTGTGCTGTAGTGTGACACCAGGCCTAGAGGGATGCTCTGGAATGTACTGTGCTGTAGTGTGACCCCAGGCCTGGAGGGATGCTCTGGAATGTACTGTGCTGTAGTGTGACCCCAGGCCTAGAGGGATGCTCTGGAATGTACTGCGCTGTAGTGTGACACCAGGCCTAGAGGGATGCTCTGGAATGTACTGTGCTGTAGTGTGACACCAGGCCTAGAGGGATGCTCTGGAATGTACTGTGCTGTAGTGTGACCCCAGGCCTGGAGGGATGCTCTGGAATGTACTGTGCTGTAGTAATGTACTGTGCTGTAGTATGACACCAGGCCTAGAGGGATGCTCTGGAATGTACTGTGCTGTAGTGTGACTCCAGGCCTAGAGGGATGCTCTGTAATGTTCTGTGCTGTAGTATGACACCAGGCCTAGAGGGATGCTCTGGAATGTACTGTGCTGTAGTGTGACCCCAGGCCTAGAGGGATGCTCTGTAATGTACTGTGCTGTAGTATGACACCAGGCCTAGAGGGATGCTCTAGAATGTACTGTGCTGTAGTATGACACCAGGCCTAGAGGGATGCTCTAGAATGTACTGTGCTGTAGTATGACACCAGGCCTAGAGGGATGCTCTGGAATGTACTGTGCTGTAGTATGACACCAGGCCTAGAGGGATGCTCTGGAATGTACTGTGCTGTAGTATGACTCCAGGCTTAGAGGGATGCTCTGTAATGTTCTGTGCTGTAGTGTGACCCCAGGCCTAGAGGGATGCTCAGTAATGTACTGTGCTGTAGTGTGACACCAGGCCTAGAGGGATGCTCTGGAATGTACTGTGCTGTAGTGTGACCCCAGGCCTAGAGGGATGCTCAGTAATGTACTGTGCTGTAGTGTGACACCAGGCCTAGAGGGATGCTCTGGAATGTACTGTGCTGTAGTGTGACACCAGGCCTAGAGGGATGCTCTGGAATGTACTGTGCTGTAGTGTGACCCCAGGCCTAGAGGGATGCTCTGGAATGTACTGTGCTGTAGTGTGACACCAGGCCTAGAGGGATGCTCTGGAATGTACTGTGCTGTAGTGTGACACCAGGCCTAGAGGGATGCTCTGGAATGTACTGTGCTGTAGTATGACACCGGGCCTAGAGGGATGCTCTGTAATGTAATGTACTGTGCTGCAGTGTGACACCAGGCCTAGAGGGATGCTCTGTAATGTACTGTGCTGTAGTATGACACCAGGCCTAGAGGGATGCTCTGGAATGTACTGTGCTGTAGTATGACACCAGGCCTAGAGGGATGCTCTGTAATGTACTGTGCTGCAGTAATGTACTGTGCTGTAGTATGACCCCAGGCCTAGAGGGATGCTCTGTAATGTACTGTGCTGTAGTATGACACCAGGCCTAGAGGGATGCTCTGGAATGTACTGTGCTGCAGTGTGACTCCAGGCCTAGAGGGATGCTCTGTAATGTACTGTGCTGTAGTGTGACACCAGGCCTAGAGGGATGCTCTGTAATGTACTGTGCTGTAGTATGACACCAGGCCTAGAGGGATGCTCTGTAATGTACTGTGCTGTAGTGTGACACCAGGCCTAGAGGGATGCTCTGGAATGTACTGTGCTGTAGTATGACACCAGGCCTAGAGGGATGCTCTGGAATGTACTGTGCTGTAGTATGACACCAGGCCTAGAGGGATGCTCTGGAATGTACTGTGCTGTAGTATGACACCAGGCCTAGAGGGATGCTCTGGAATGTACTGTGCTGTAGTATGACACCAGGCCTAGAGGGATGCTCTGGAATGTACTGTGCTGTAGTGTGACCCCAGGCCTAGAGGGATGCTCTGTAATGTACTGTGCTGCAGTGTGACCCCAGGCCTAGAGGGATGCTCTGGAATGTACTGTGCTGTAGTGTGACCCCAGGCCTAGAGGGATGCTCTGGAATGTACTGTGCTGTAGTGTGACACCAGGCCTGGAGGTATGCTCTGTAATGTACTGTGCTGTAGTATGAACACCAGGCCTAGAGGGATGCTCTGTAATGTACTGTGCTGTAGTATGACACCAGGCCTAGAGGGATGCTCTGGAATGTACTGTGCTGTAGTAATGTACTGTGCTGTAGTATGACACCAGGCCTAGAGGGATACTCTGTAATGTAATGTACTGTGCTGCAGTGTGACCCCAGGCCTAGAGGGATGCTCTGTAATGTAATGTACTGTGCTGCAGTGTGACCCCAGGCCTAGAGGGATGCTCTGTAATGTACTGTGCTGTAGTGTGACTCCAGGCCTAGAGGGATGCTCTGTAATGTAATGTACTGTGCTGTAGTATGACACCAGGCCTAGAGGGATGCTCTGGAATGTACTGTGCTGTAGTATGACTCCAGGCTTAGAGGGATGCTCTGTAATGTTCTGTGCTGTAGTGTGACCCCAGGCCTAGAGGGATGCTCTGTAATGTACTGTGCTGTAGTATGACACCAGGCCTAGAGGGATGCTCTGGAATGTACTGTGCTGTAGTATGACACCAGGCCTAGAGGGATGCTCTGTAATGTACTGTGCTGCAGTGTGACCCCAGGCCTAGAGGGATGCTCTGGAATGTACTGTGCTGCAGTGTGACCCCAGGCCTAGAGGGATGCTCTGGAATGTTCTGTGCTGTAGTATGACACCAGGCCTAGAGGGATGCTCTGGAATGTACTGTGCTGTAGTGTGACACCAGGCCTAGAGGGATGCTCTGGAATGTACTGTGCTGTAGTGTGACCCCAGGCCTGGAGGGATGCTCTGGAATGTACTGTGCTGCAGTGTGACACCAGGCCTAGAGGGATGCTCTGGAATGTACTGTGCTGTAGTGTGACACCAGGCCTAGAGGGATGCTCTGGAATGTACTGTGCTGTAGTGTGACCCCAGGCCTGGAGGGATGCTCTGGAATGTACTGTGCTGCAGTGTGACACCAGGCCTAGAGGGATGCTCTGGAATGTACTGTGCTGTAGTGTGACACCAGGCCTAGAGGGATGCTCTGGAATGTACTGTGCTGTAGTGTGACCCCAGGCCTAGAGGGATGCTCTGGAATGTACTGTGCTGCAGTGTGACACCAGGCCTAGAGGGATGCTCTGGAATGTACTGTGCTGTAGTATGACACCAGGCCTAGAGGGATGCTCTGGAATGTACTGTGCTGTAGTATGACACCAGGCCTGGAGGTATGCTCTGTAATGTACTGTGCTGCAGTATGAACACCAGGCCTAGAGGGATGCTCTGTAATGTACTGTGCTGTAGTATGACACCAGGCCTAGAGGGATGCTCTGGAATGTACTGTGCTGTAGTAATGTACTGTGCTGTAGTATGACACCAGGCCTAGAGGGATGCTCTGTAATGTAATGTACTGTGCTGCAGTGTGACCCCAGGCCTAGAGGGATGCTCTGTAATGTACTGTGCTGTAGTGTGACTCCAGGCCTAGAGGGATGCTCTGTAATGTAATGTACTGTGCTGTAGTATGACACCAGGCCTAGAGGGATGCTCTGTAATGTACTGTGCTGCAGTGTGACCCCAGGCCTAGAGGGATGCTCTGGAATGTACTGTGCTGCAGTGTGACCCCAGGCCTAGAGGGATGCTCTGGAATGTTCTGTGCTGTAGTATGACACCAGGCCTAGAGGGATGCTCTGGAATGTACTGTGCTGTAGTGTGACACCAGGCCTAGAGGGATGCTCTGGAATGTACTGTGCTGTAGTGTGACCCCAGGCCTGGAGGGATGCTCTGGAATGTACTGTGCTGCAGTGTGACACCAGGCCTAGAGGGATGCTCTGGAATGTACTGTGCTGTAGTGTGACACCAGGCCTAGAGGGATGCTCTGGAATGTACTGTGCTGTAGTGTGACCCCAGGCCTGGAGGGATGCTCTGGAATGTACTGTGCTGCAGTGTGAACACAGGGAACCCTGATACTGACACAAGGGATAGAATACTTTGGGATGTGCCAAATAAAAGAGTCCCATCTGTAATTGCAAGAAGCGTGCACGTGTATACTTGCACGTACTCTTGTCCAAACTCTTGTGCAACCTGTTTCCCTCTGATTGATAGAAATGAGTCTCAATAAAATGATAATCCTGGGCTTCGATGCAAGACACATCTCAAGTCTTTGTGCATAACATGTTGCATAGGATCTGCTGAATGTATACATTGGGCCATATTCATCAAAATGTAATGCAGGGCAGCAAGTCACTTTGCTGCGCTGCGTTACAGGAAAGGAGCAGGAATGCGCTGTATTTATCAGAGTACAGCGCATTCCTTCCTTTTCTTAGCGCTGGTGCACATTGTGCTGCCTAGCACCAACACAGGCTCTCCTACACCATGGTGCAAGGGTGCCTCTGTTGTAAGCAGGATTGTTTTTGTGCAGGAAGGGACACCTGCACCCTCGCCATTATACAGCCGGCTTACCTGAATGAGTGTTTCTGTCCTTCACTTGTGCACGAGCGAGTGAGTATGCACCGACCTCGGCGTTCTCTCTGATCACCATTACTGGCCCATTAAACACATGCATCAATCCTAGTATAAATCAGCTCTGTACCACCCCTAGTTTACATCAGCATTGCACCACTCCTAGTATACACCAGCACTGCACCACTCCTAGTATACACCAGCACTGCACCACTCCTAGTATACACCAGCACTGCACCACTCCTAGTATACACCAGCACTGCACCACTCCTAGAATGCACCAGCACTGCACCACTCCTAGAATACACCAGCACTGCACAACTCCTACAATACACCAGCACTGCACAACTCCTAGAATACACAATTACTGCTCCACTCCAAGTAGACACCAGCATATCACCACTCCTAGTATAAATCAGCTCTGTACCACCCCTAGTTTACATCAGCATTGCACAATTCCTAGAATACACCAGCACTGCACAACTCCTAGAATACACCAGTACTGCAACACTCCTAGTACACACCAGCACTGCAACACTCCTAGTATGCACCAGCACTGCACCACTCCTAGTATGCACCAGCACTGCACCACTCCTAGTACACACCAGCACTGCACCACTCCTAGTATGCACCAGCACTGCACCACTCCTAGTATGCACCAGCACTCCACCACTCCTAGTATGCACCAGCACTGCACCACTCCTAGTACACACCAGCACTGCACCACTCCTAGTATGCACCAGCACTGCACCACTCCTAGTATGCACCAGCACTGCACAACTCCTAGAATACATCAGTACTGCAACACTCCTAGTACACACCAGCACTGCACCACTCCTAGTATGCACCAGCACTGCACCACTCCTAGTATACACCAGGACTGCACCACTCCTAGTATACACCAGCACTGCACAACTCCTAGTATACACCAGCACTGCACAACTCCTAGAATACACCAGCACTGCACAACTCCTAGAATACACCAGCGCTGCACCACCTATCACCACTCCTAGTATAAATCAGCTCTGTACCACCCCTAGTTTACATCAGCATTGCACAATTCCTAGAATACACCAGCACTGCACAACTCCTAGAATACACCAGTACTGCAACACTCCTAGTACACACCAGCACTGCAACACTCCTAGTATGCACCAGCACTGCACCACTCCTAGTACACACCAGCACTGCACCACTCCTAGTATGCACCAGCACTGCACCACTCCTAGTATGCACCAGCACTCCACCACTCCTAGTATGCACCAGCACTGCACCACTT